>DWEI01001564.1:0-16353 GCA_018245875.1 Mysoria ambigua
TGTAATTAAATGTACGTAGGTGTTCCCTTTGCGGTAACTTAGTCCGCGCAGTGACCAAGCGCCCGTAGCACGCCAAATGACAGCGTGACACCAAGCGCGCAAGGTCGCCGAGTCGATCTCAATAGCGCGACCGATCGTGCGATTCTCATACGTGACTGAACGACAGCCACTACGCATTCAATTATTAATAATCACAAGATATTATTTAAGAGTTAGATTAACGTAAGCTTGTGTAGAGCTCAGTTAACAACAGTATATCCAAAATTGGGAGTGAATAAACGGCATAATTTTTAAATAATATCCATTGTTACAATTTGTTAATGTTGTTCGTTACGTTTTAAAAATACAACCATAAAATATTTTTGCCGTTCATATAATCTTTAGAAGCTTTATGTAGTTACGTAAACCAAAACTATTATTTAAATGAGAAGTTTCCATTCACATCGCACGCATAAAATCTTTTCTTAAAATCTACGGCGAAATTAACCACAATGTCAAATTGTTTGTGGTCAGAATGATAAGTACATGCCGGTTCAATGGGCGGAGTTGATCTCTATACCGAATCTCCGAAACCCGATCCCACTATTGCCGTGTCAGTCGTAAAGACGGAAAATATTTTTTTTTTTAATGAATACGTATTATCACACGTAAATAATGCTATGGAGTCTTTATTTATACTGACTACCTTGTTGATCGAGTGGCCGCTACCGCGACTACAGATCGAGAGGTATTGATTCGATGTCCGCGTCGGGTAAAGTAATATATGGTTTTTTCAATTTCAAATTCCCAACACTAGCGAAAAGTCTAGACTTGTTCCATCGATGTGGCAATAGACCAATTCTATGACAGAATATATGGCGAAACGTGGAAGTGGACTCGTCTGCCTATCCTTCTGGTTAATACAAGCGTTATGATATTTATATTCTGGCATTCAATCTTTAATAATATGGCTCAAGTCACATAAGTTACAATAGGTTCTCCACTGTACGAAATCACGTGATTTGAATTTTAATAAATTACGATCGAAATTGGAAACGCAGTACGATGTAATCGACACGTTGAAGTCAACAATTGAATTATATGTACATATATTTGAAGCAGAGAAAGAAATATCGTGGGTATGTTAGTGTGTACGTAATAATAATGAACTAAATATTCAACTTATTTTTTTATATACCTATTTAAAATCTAGATATATGTAGATCGAAACATGTGAATAAATGTGTTTTCCACATTGCTCTCGAATAATAACCAGACATCTTCTGTATCATTACGAACGAGATTCCTCGTTTCAACCGCAATCTAGATCATATTGCAAATAAAACAAATAAATACCTTTGTTACGAACATACATTTTAATAGGCAATTGAAATTTTCCGATACATTTATGAAGACCTCGATAATAATACCCTTTTGTTTATGAGCGGGAAACTCTCAAAGATAAAAAGCCAATTTGATGGGAATGATGGTTTTATTTATGGTTTTTGTTTTACCGCTAAACACATGTAAGGAAAATGTCGATCTCAATAGAAATAAATGCACTGTTTCCGCGTACTCGCATAGATAGGAGTGGCCGATCCTCGTTGGCATTGTTAGTCTCAGCAGTCTGTGGCCACACTACACCCATCGAGTAATTGCAGCCTGGATATTTATTAGAACGATAGAGAGGAATCAAGTCCGATCGAGGTCGGATACAGGAGCGCTGCGAGCCCCAGGAACATATTAAGAATGGCCTGGAACGAGCAAAATGTGCTTACCACAATGCACCGCACTGCTTTGAGCGATACGGTATCATCTCTATCGTAACCATATTGTTTGAATAGACAACATTGATTAAAAATAATTTAACAATATTGTTAAACCCAATATAAAAAGTGTGGATTTAAATCGGTAATGTATTTTTTTTATTTTTGTAATAATTCACATTAACTTTATACATATATGCATATGTAAAATACATTCCGCTACGCCAAACGACCGACTTCACAAAAACAATGTTGGCATTAATTTTCCGCAAGTTTAATAAAATTGATACATAACCGGCGAGCGCTGTAACGTACGTAGAGCCGAATTCATTGTGTTCATTCGTTGAATTAATTTGCATCGTCGGACGAATACCATTAACTGTAATGATACAGGAACTATATTTATATAATGACACGAAAACATACAGGCCTCGTTTCAGAACAAATAGCGCCCATAAAGAATTCGTTTCAAGGTTCACATTGGTCAATATGGTGTTGCGATTCGCGTGACATGTTACATTTATTAAAACATATTACAAGCACGCAACTGCGCCAATGACTTATGTAATATTCAAAGTACCTTATATACGTTCTACATATTATGTATTGTTTCTGAAAATTTTAAAATAAATGTTGATAGAAATCCCTTCCAAAATAATACAATCTTAGTTAAGCCAATTAAAAAAATTAAATGTTGTAAACAGTAAATTAACACATTAAGAATTCGAGCAGTTTTTAACCGAAGTATGTTGTTTCTTTCAGTTATTAACGTATTTGAGTATAGTAGTGTTACCAACGGAAAGGTTAAATTAATTAAACACCTTAATAGCTTACGTAAGTTCACCTTGCCACTTATGGTTGGTATAATTAGCACTTAATCTCCTATACTCCTGTACATAAAATTTGTAATTCTTACCATAAAAACGAACCACTTCAACCCAAAACCCATTACAACCCAGGTCGAAGCTCTAAAAATTTATATCCACATAACGCAGTAAATGCATCCCGCGCATCAAAATCAAACGACTTCATAAAAAGCGCGCGAAAGTATATTTGACTACTGATACGATGTTTTCTAACGTGTTGTGTTAGATGAATTTTACAAGCACCGTTACGCATGAAAACGACAACCGTGAATGCATGAATTATTTACGTAGCGTTGCACGGGTGTCGGCTGTTGTCGCAAGAATACGTTAGGAGATTAAAATGTCGAATGGATGCGACAGCGAAGTATCATCAAGGTTGCTCAATATGAGGAGTTAGAACAAAGGGGGTTCGTTTCCGAACGCGGCCGGCCACGCGGCGTTCGGACTTGCGAAAGCCACAATCGAACGTATCCGTTACGACACGCCCGTAACTCGTGCATTCGCGGTGTTGCCACACTGCTGTGTAACATAGGGTTTTTTACCCAGATTACTATAGGTCGTTCAAATAAAAATTCATCCAAGCAAATGATACTGGGCGTTGTACTGCATGGTGGTGGTGCTAAAAAGTAAAAAAAAATCTAAATAATTAAATTTGGCTTTATGATACTATTATTTAATTACCAAAGCGGTAATCGCATTAGCGACAAAGTTCAATAATGAAGAAAAAAATATATCCAAGCTTTGGAATATGATACATGGGTTTTATATTATAGATCCCACAGCCTTTAAATACAATTCAACAATTTTCTAGTATTATCTTATTTGTACTCGTAGATTAACTGTTTTATTCCAAGATTATACCAACATACATTTATGTCAATTGATATTTCTAGCCATGTTTTCTTTGTATATGTAATCTATACATGAAAAAATTTAATATCAATATTTACTGGTTTTATTATCATATAAATTGAACGTACTCCATCGGTTTTGATTCGTTAAAGTCTATCATGCGATGAAACTAGACTCTTTTATTATGAATAATAATGTTTTCGACTTATGATTAGCCTTAATGACTGCTGAGAAAAAATCTTGTATTCGATCTCTACATTTGGCATTCTCATAGATTTGGCAGTCTCATAGACTTTTTTTCACTTAAAATTCCCAGTGATAGCATAGTATGGACATATACCCGGCGTATGATAATTCGGTCTACATCACATGGAACATATATCAAAGGTGGCAAAAACTGCTTACGCTCAAGTATATCTGTATATCTGTGAAGTATATCTGTGTATTATATTCATGAACTATATACAAAGGAATGTATGCAGTTGGCTCACTTTCTTTCCACTAACCAGGATTAACGGGAAATAAAGATTCGAGACATTCAAATACACCTTTCAGTTTCGAGTGTTACAAAAATACAAATAAATACATATTACACACTACAAAACATCATCACAGCCATCAAGTAAGGGTGTATAATTACACATTCCATTTACCCAAGTGGAACTTGGAGCTGCGTGTACAGAATATGGCCAGCGCTCTCATCTTTTGTGACCCCTTTTGCTGTAATGAGATTGTGAGACGCAAATAACTTGAAAGCGCAATGGCGCTTGTAAACGTGACTGTGCTCGGACCACGTTGCGCAGTACCGACTAGCGCGCCGCCGACAAACCCCCAAACTCCACAACGTGACATTTGTCAGTGTTGTCGATTGTGTCCAAACATAACTTACTACTATTATTAGGCGACTATGACTTATCTAAGCGTCTATTATTACGTGCATCGAAGTTGATGATATATTATTTGCAGAGTGAAAGTTCGTATTCATTGATGTACTAACAGTGGTGTTTGATCTAGATAATATCCACTTTTACATTTTTGATATTATTATATATGAAAGCCAGGTCCTCTGCGAGGAAAACAGAGAATAAGTGCCAAATATTGTTATAGATTGGCAGGCTTTTTCAACATTCAGCACGCTAATACAACTTATTTATTAATATCGCTACGTACAGCTATATCGATGAACAATTTTTTATGAAAACATCACGAGCGGGCGATTAAACGCTTTTCCGTTCAAAATTACAATTTAATCACGCGCGCTATTGGAAAGCTCGTGTTTATTACGTGTAACTCTCGCCATTATTAAGCGACACGGTCAAAACTAATTCCGCAGCGCGAATGTGTTTATTTAATTATGAATCTAAATTCACAGTTTTGTGACAACTCTTGCCTCGACATGTACTTACCTATGTATAATACGAAATTTTTGAATTCGAAATTCGAACACCGGCTTGCAGCAGCGGACCGTGTAGGTACAACTACGTTGGAGCTGAATCCCCCAAATTTATAAACTATTCGAGTACAATGCAAGGTTTGTCGGAGAGAATGGAGATGGAAAGTTGGGAGCGAGCGGGCGACAGCGCTAGAAATTTCTGTTTGCGGTAAAGTTGTAGCTTTGCGTAACCGACGGACGGAACGAATCGTAACGATGCACCGCGGGCTCATTTCCTGTAGACCATTTTGCACGAGAGTTCTCATAAATGAGCAAGCCTTTGATATAAAGGAAAAGTAAATATGACGCCTGCAACGCCCCGGTAGTAAGGGGTAGACAGAGCCATTCCTACTCCTTGGAAAAGTAGGAGGAGGCACGTACACTCCCAATCTTCACTAGTTGTATTATAGGCCGTTAATGGGAAATGTAAAGCATGCGAGCAGAAATCCTATCAAAGCGTTGGTATATATCAGCATATAACATGTTAAGCAGTCTATTTTCCAATGAAAACTTTTACATATAACAATCGAAAAGGCCCCTGAAATATCTAAAGAACACCAATTTCTCCCGACATACTCGTGAGTTGGCTGTAGTTGTGTTCGTAATTAGTTCTATTATCCACAGCATCGTTTTATTAACAATCGATGTAATTCAGTATATTTATACCGACCTTAACCCGCAACAATTGCGACACGATTATCCTCGCTCCTTCTTCGAGCGGCTACCGAGCGCGGGCTGAATGATGATGCGTAGTCATCAATTAATACACTACAAGGATCCACGCTACTTAATCATACGTTTATTTTGCTAACAATAAGAATGCAGGCTAACAATAAGAATATCGTTAATATACCGGTCGCAATGTGGAAAACCTTCAGGTCGATGAGTCCTCTGCCGCTATGTTAAGTTCCATCACCCAAATAATATATACCTGCTCATACGAGTGTGATGTCTGTGATGTGTAGATACGTATGTAAATATGTGTGTGTGCATATATCTTTAAAATTTTGTCTAGCCAGAAAATTTCTAAAACTAGAAATCTAGGTTTAGAAACTATAGATTGCTTGTATAACAAATAAATGCATATGTCAAGAACGATAGTAAAAACTGTCCGTGTAGTAAAATTCATGCTCAGCGGGAAGACATACGGCACACCAAAATGAATTTGTTTAAAAACATAAGAATTATAAGTGGATACATGCAAATTACATATGAATAAATATATTTTATAAAAAAACCTTGAACTGTTTAATTTTACGCAGCAATTGTTACCTACTTGTTGTTGTCTTATTCCATTTTTAAAATAATTTTGTTAAAATATGAATTAGAATCTAGAATTGTAAATCAAATAATTTGCATACTTACCTGAATAATTTAGATCAAATTTTAATAACTTTTAATAACAGTGTAAACTTTAGACATTTAGGTTTTAATAACTTTTTGTATTACATGTATGGCTACTAAAATAAGGACAGCGGCTGTTATCGGACATGGGAGCTCGGATTAAATTAATTTTATCTTTGCTCCATAGTAACAATGATGCATTTTTGAGAAATAAAGCAATAGAAATCTCTCTCTCTCTCAGCAAATACTTCTAAATACCATGGGCTCCATTCGTGCGACGGTAAATGTATAATACTTGTTCCGCCTCGACGCGGTTGGAATATTTATATACGTTTTTTGAAAAAGGCAACAAAAAAGAACAACGATGTACTCAAATGTCGATAGCTCGGATTGTGTCTTATCAAATAGAAGCGGATTTTGCAGATAAACTAACAAAAATGTGTTGCCAAAGATTGCGTGTCCGTCGGAGCCTTGTGCTAAATTTTAAAGTAAACAAGATAATATAACGATAAAATACGTATTGTCATAAAGCTATTTAAACAACGACAGATAAGAAACGAAAGTTATTTCCTTTTGTAAAAAAAAAGTAAAAACATAACAATGCCATTATTGGAAATATGGATATTATCTATGAATTATTGTTGTACTAAAATAAACTAATTCTATCTACTACACGTACACTTATTTATAGGTAAACATAAAATATTCAGATCTTTAATAAATGTTAGCAAACATCTACACTAACCATTATTTACATGTAATTTAACCATTGAATAACGCATATAAATATCAGCATTCAAATACCATAACAAAATACTTCAAAAGCGGTAATTGTTTCCAGTTAACTTCAGACCGGCTAAGTGTTTTTTATGACAACTTTCACCACCGGCAAGCAAAAAAGCACTTCAAAAAAAACCGTTTCACTGCGCCCGATGAATCCGTTTCGATAATGAATAGCGAACTTACCTGAAACAAGTATAAAAATATCGTTATTACGTGCAATAATACCCATAAAAGTAAAGTGGCCGAGCCGTAAACTTAACGGTACATTTGGTAACATTTTATTTATGTTACCGTTCCACCTTAGTACCGCTGTCTTAGCACCGGCGACTGTGCTGCCCAACCTCCATTTGACGCCAGTAATAGGTTGTCATATATTCGAGTAAATATATGAGATTAAGACTAAAGGCGATTACGCACATGCAACTAATACGTTATACAAATTACATATTAAACTTAGCAAATAACAAAAGATTTGATACAATACTTCAATGTGTCGTTTTATTTTTCTTCTATTGAAAGTGAAATTTGGTTGGGTTCATTTTCATTAAGACAAATTATCATTATCATTTTTAGCCTTTAGCCATCAATGGTAAGCCATCGGCTGCCACCGGCCTTCAAAATATCTACGAGCTTTCTTCAAAATATTTTCCTTCGACGTTACAGCAAATGAGATTAAATCATGAAATATTTTATGAATGACAATGAGCGAATAAAAATTCCACGTCGAAATTTTTACTCGACCTCCGACGGTCAGACAACACGGCAAACGGTGGGTAGTCTTATGTAATGAAAGTCGAAGTATATTAGTTCGAGCAAGAAATATGGTCTGCTGAAAATATAGAAGGAAAACAGGCGTATTCTTCTTTTCGTTTTTCCTCGGGATCTATTAAGGAGGAATTATTAGTGTTTCCTAAGCAAAAAGTAAGCTCGATAATTACCCTCCCGTAAATAATGCTCATTATAATTATAAATAATAATTTATTTACATCGAGCGTATATGTCAGACGTAAGAGCTCTTATATAACAATTCGTCAGATACCAGTATACTTGATTCAAACACAAAGTAACCTGTTATTAACCATAAAAAAACATTAATTCGATATTGATATTGATATAAACATAATCGTAACAACCCTACTTTTATTTATCACAGTGATGTTTGTGATAACCCTAATGTTAATAACCAATGTAATGTTTGTGACAACCCTAAATTCAGTGCGTATGCACCACACGCTCACAGAACGCGTTACGCACTGCAAACAGTTAATTTGAATAATTGCTTTGATTTATGATTGTTGCGTATCTCATTTGGATTATTATCCAATATCATTCCACACGGAATAATCTTTAGTGATTCACTGATTACGCGGTACAAACCTTTATAATGTTCTTTGTTCGTATACTAGTATTATTCCAACAAGTTTAATTTGGTTATTAAGTTTATTTGGTCGCCCAAAACAAGCATTTAGTTTTTTTTTTTGCATTAGAAGTATCGAACAATATGGACATTGGAAATATCTATAGTAATTTTATAAAGTACAGTATGTATTATTTACATCTATTAATGATATACCTCCACATTTCAATCTGAATGTAAATAGAGGAAAACCTGAATCTAAATTTTGAGCAAGTGAACCAAAACAAAATAACACACAGAGCCTTTGATGCAAGGATTTTTAAAATGAGATTCCTTTAGAAGTAAATGAGGATATTTAAACCCATAAATTCTCTTTACCAAAATTATGCCATGCAAAAATAAAACTACCATCGATAACTCATGTTATAATAATAATATTAAAACTACATATAAATCACCACAATTAGATATTATTAAATACTAAATGTGTCATATTATTTTATAATATGTACTGAGTTACGTCAATTCAATTGTGGAAAACAAGAATGAAATTTAATTGACTAGCGCTACGAGTATCTGCGAGCTTCGTTATGAAATGAACGCTTGCGACAAACACGAAGAAAATATTTACTATTGGAAACAGTTCTACCAACTTGTAAAACACGGTTAAAAGTACGGTCAGTCAAATCAGTGCAAAATCATACATTTAACTTATTATATTGTAGAATATTTAACTCACAAGCGAGTAATATCAAGTATGAATATGGTGGCTCTGACAAAAACGGTATCTTACTTTAAATTGTAAGGAACTGTAATTACACATGTTGCTACGGCTAAGCAACACTTTTCATATTCATATACCGTTCTGACGTAGTTCTCATATATTTATACCCATTGGTGCAGTAGACTGTAGCGCCGCAGATCGTGGGTTCAATTCCCGTCCACAATAAATATAGGTGTTATGAACAGAAGATTTTGTTGTGTTTTTGGGTGTAAATAATGATATATATAAGTATATTATATTAGCCGCCTATTTATCATAACACAAGCGCTCTTCACGCGCACTTTGGGTTACGATGGCTGAATGTGGAGATGTTTCATATATATATTTTTTGCACAGTAGCTCTCAGCCATCTAATGGCTGCATTTAGCCAATTTACACAGAATGTTTAATTTTGAACGCTAATAGTTTATAATACTACATATAATAACATTCAATTTTTACTGAAACATCAAAGAACAGTCGAATCACATCCGCGCAGAACAAAAACAGAGGAGCGGCAGTTAATGAGTTGTAATCTAGTTTGTCACCGGCGCACGTATTTACTAATTGCATTTGATAAATAAAATATACCTCGTATGGACCACGCGTGTAGGAACAACGGGGGGTCCGACGCGGGTGCGGAACAATCTGGGCCAAGTGAGCACGGCACAAAATATACAAAGTCATCACGTAAACAACTTCACGTCGAATCACCATACATGGAATCGAAGAATTTGCACATTGATTATAAGAAAGAAACTGTTATCTTTAGAAATAAATAGTTTTTATAAGCCTACACCTGGTATTAGACCTGCCCTATACACTCCGCTTACTAAATATATATTTCTATAAAACAAAATTGTCCCCCTTTATTAGAGTTGCGTCGTTAAACGCATCTCTATGAAGTCGAATTCATGGTCACATCTATGAATCGAACCCGGAACGTCATGTGGGAGATGACAATAAGTGGCTCATCAATCACAAAACGAATCAAAGTAACATGTTCATTGCTACGACTAACGATAATTCCTTCTAATAACTTTAGTTGTTACTGAAAATATCAACAATTTTTCTGAGCAATGAAACAAATATAATATTTTGTACAGCATAGTGTGTCCGTGCCGGAAAATTTAAATACAACGTATAACGGAAAACCATCGCATATTTCGCATAATAATGTAACTGTTTATCAGAAATCAGTCACCGCTTAAACATGAAGGCAATTTTATGTCATACATACAATACTTACGATGCTCATACTCGTGAGAAATTCGCGCTGAGCGCACACGAAACGCGGATAACACTTGAACGTTTAACCTCTAATCGAACAGTAATGACTGTTTCTTTATTTTTCCCTTGATACCCGCTGTTTCGGGTTTTGCGTATCACGCTCTGTTTCCCCCGAGCTCTGCCTTCCGTAACAACCTTAAATGCGAACGGCCGTATAATGAGTGGGTATACACGAAATCGAAGTTCTATTACATCGCTAGGATATTTTAAATGTATGAGAATAGCAAAATAATATTACATTATCGATATCATAACGGTGACAAGCCCAGGTTACAATGACAATTTGTTATTTCCGATTCCCTCAATGTGGTCGTAGGTGGTGGGTTATAAGTATTAAGGTACGAACCTCTTTATATCAAAGAAATAGTTGAAATCCTTCGTATCCGTATTGTTTATCGCTGTTGTGTATGAATCACTTTTCAAATTAAAAGTGTTTAAAGTACATTGTATCGTGCTGACATAGCGAGGGTTGAAGGTGTTACACATCATATTAGTACATATAAAAAATACATATAGTTCGATGAAAATACACCGGCTTTTGTAAGTGGTGGAAACAGTTCAACATTAAACCAACCAATTAACAAGACGTGTCCGATGATAAATAGTCACATTCGCCGATGAACATTAACGATATGTGCGAGTAGGAGCGTCCTCAGTTTTTTAAATTCTCTTTTATGCCTTTTTCGATGATACTCGTAATCGTAACATGCGCTGTGGGAATGTTTTAAAATTTCCAATATTTCCATGATGAGTAAATTTTTAGTTCTACTTGCTTAAATATATTACATAATATGCTAATACGTTATACTTACTTAGTGACACGCGAAATAAGTATAAATCTAAAAAATTGAGCAAGTACCTATTAAGTCATACTCTCTTACACGCCAATGAAAATTTATCAACAATTAAAATAAATTAACCAATGTTATATACGCAAAAGGAACGTTCGTAATATTTCATAACCGTAATATAATATGCACAATGAAGTTGAGGTAAAAAAAAAAAACTAAATATCATCAATGTAATTTACGTAAATCAAATGATGGGTGCTATAAGAATGGCAATAACACCGAACGGAACTGGGTCGAGTTTCGCATTCGTAACGAATCTATTTCGCGGCTCTTCTCGCACCGTCTCAGAACTCCGTTACGATCAGGCTCTTCCGGCTTTCATTAGGTATGCGTTTGTTTTAAATAAACGGAACTCTTTTCTCGTGTAAAATAAACAGCAATACAACGAAAGTAGGTTATAAAAATCTTAGAAGCACGTCAGGATGTTTTGAAATAGAAATGGGCGCGCGTTTTGGTTACAAACCCAACTGATATTAGGCGAAATCCAAGTTGCGCAGGTTTCCTCACGATATTTTCCTTCACCGTTATAGCGAGTGATGTTTAAACTTAAAACGCACATTTATAAGAGGTTCGCGCCTGGATTTGAACCCGGTCTCCCGGAGTGAGAGGTCGGATTTCAAACCACTATGCTAGCACTATACTTGATTGCTCATTATGTTATTGCTTAAAAATAAAGTCGTTGATCGAGTTTTTGCAAGTGGGAATGCTCATCAGTTGATACTGGGTTCAATTCCCAGTTTCCCAGGTGCTTACCATAGATTAACTTTCAAGCATACATTCTCTAGTAGTGGCCCGGAGTCTGAACATGTGCCCGGTATATGGTAATAAGTTCACAGCCAATTCCATAATGAGACGTAAACGTAACTAATGAAACGCCCGAGTATACTCCGCACTTCAGCCTACCTCTTCGAGGATCACAAGCGTGATATTACGATATCTCGCTATCACTGTTACTGGCGTCATTTTAAAGAAGAAATATCAAAATGTATTATACAAATTGACAGAGAGTTCGCAAAGCACAATGTCCACCACGCTGTTCTAATACGAAATTGCCTCATGAATTGACGAATTATGTCATAAAATCAATCATGCTATTTGTATATTGAATTACTTTTCTATGACGTATTGAAATGCGAACTATCTTCCAATATAACAAGCACTAAAGGCCGGAGTGCAACCGTGCGTGGTCACGTCTACAAGCCAGCGCGGGCCGGGGGGCGGCGATGACGCTGCACTCGAGCCCGCTTCGAGAGATAATGGCTCCATTATCCGAGATTTCATCGTGTGCGTACACATATATGCAATGGTATACACGTAACGAAACTCTGCGATGTTTTTCTATTATTCTTGAATTATGTTATGTAATTCGAGCGAATATATTTTATGACACTTGTATTTTGAAATGACAGGTTATCCGAGAACGGTCGGTTTTTACAAAGTTATGCGTGAATTTAAGGAGAGTTTAGTGAATATATAGAATTATATTATATTCATTCACTGAACTCTGAACACTGAGTATGTAGAATGAGCGAGTCAAATTTGTGAGGATAGTGATATTTTCTACTTAGTGCTTTCTGCCTAACCCGTAAGGGACTTGGCATGATGACATAATAATAATAACGGTGAAAGCATCGTGAGGAAACTTGCACTCATTGGAGTTGCTTGACGCTTTTATAGCTATGCCAATATATTGCTAAGTGAGCGAAATAGCGTGCAATAAGGCCATGATAAAATGCAACTTGCAAGGCGTTATAGAAAGTAAGCAAATATTGTGAGTATTCCAATACAAAAATAAGTTATACTTCACTGTGTAGGTATAAAGAATCTTTTTAATGTTTTTATTAAAAAATTATCATTATATTTCAAACGACTCACGTAGGAGTGGAATCGTAATCATTAGACCGTTATATAAACGGCAACTATTAACAGTCGTGGCTGTGGCACTGCCCCGAACTATTACCCCGATACATATTAAACGATATTTGATCATTGCGTACACACATATAGTACATATATAAGTTTTATCATTCATATTAGCACGGTGCGTCTGTAAGTATGTAGATAATTGGCAATCCGTGTTCTCTACACATTCCCCTAGGGACGTAGCTTGAAGATATCTATGCATGTATCATTAAAACTTCTGTCATTTAATGTAAAATGTAATATTACGCCTGTGATTCCCGAGAAGGTAAGCAGAGGAGTATAGTGCACTGCTTCACTCCCATCCCATTAGATATCGAATAGGTGGTGAGTCCATTGCAAATCATTTGAATGAACCCTTTGTAAATATGAAATGACATCATAAAACGATTCATATAACAACTAATCCCCTCTACAAGGTAACCAGTGGTCATACAAGCGTCCACGAAGAGGAGAAGGTTCCCCATACACACAACGCATACATCGAGCGGCAAACTGAGAGTTAACGCACCTTGAAATTTGTCTGTGTTCCGGCGGAATGATGAAAACGGACGCACACATTGCAATATTGTCGTTGTACAATGTAACCTTAGATTTATCGTCACACAGTAGTGCTGTGTGACGATATCATTGTACAATAATCATTGTCAATATCATTGTACATTACTATATACTAACAAATATCACGTAATTTTGACAGTTCATTCATTACGTACCCTATTTTCTTTATTCTTGAATAACACATTCAATGGACGCAAAGAATTGGTCGTAGTTAAAACATGGTGTACACATGTATACGTACATAGACACATACATGTATGTGTGTGTGTGTGTGTGTGTGTGTGTATGTCAGTGTGTAGAACATAAATCTTCGCAGTTTGTTCTGTACCAACACTATTATTTATCGGCTCATCCCTAACACCCAAGCCCGTGCGGCTAGCACATTCAACCCACAATCACACGTCGTAGTCCTCAACAAACAATCGTGATCGTATTCAAAATAAATATGTTATATTCATTTTCCAAACATTTGCTCAACTTATCAAAACGCTGGCCAAACTATTATTAACCAATATATCAAACATCGTGTGAGATGCACGCTCATATCTAATTTATCGGTCACAAAATTTCAAACTAATCCGCTTCATAAATGTACAGCCGAAATACTGTATATTAGCAACAGCATATACACAATGGCAGTCATTTCTAATAGCAGTCACGAGAGACAGTCGCACGTTATCACATACTGAACACTCATTGAATTATAGAACGCAACGTGCACCGCCGACTCCCACGAACGGTCGGGATGAAGCATGTTCTATTCCACCGCGACACATTGAACCCACCAAGACAGACGCGAAGAGCACTCCAGCACGGAGCCGTGGTGCAAGCGTGAGCGTGAGTATGAGGAACATTCGAACTCGCGGCAGGAAACTCTCGTTGAAGGTAGCAACGGGTTTCGTTGAACGGAGTTCGTACTACGAATGGTATTTCGATCTGTGGACTTATATGAACGAAAAACAAACGAAACAAACATTACACGTAAAGGTAACGAATATTACGAACGAATTAATAATTGACAACTAAAGGTCAAAGATTAACAAAACACATTTTTGTATGTATATAAAATGAATATAATATTGAGGTCGCACCTGCAAAACCGCGCATGGAACGCAACTTTTGACGGATGTACGCCAAGCTGTCGTCGATTTGAGGTTACCGGATCGCCAGCCTTAATATATGTAAATGTCACATTATTCACATATACATTGCGTCGTGACCTTTGAATATATAATTAGATCTATCACACTCACTGATCAATGTATGGTTCGTATCTAATTCCTTTCCATTTACACTAATTACTAAGCTTAATTAAGTTAGAAAGTACAGATCAAATCGACCTACTTTTGTAGAGCCAAAATTTTAAACTAAATTATAATAGTTTACCACACTAGACAGTGAGCAAAACATAACTTTGTTTAACAAATAATAACTAAGCAGATACTGGTTTAAAATTTAGTAATACAAGTTAACATATTGTGGAAATTGTATCGGGCCAACGTGTAATTAGACTCCTAAACCATCTAGGTCGACCCAACATTGAGGTTTCGACGGATCCAATCCCAGTACATAAGGACGAAGATATTGGATTCCACAAATCAAAGTATGTTTGGACGATTTGATCAGCATGTATATTAAAGTGAAATAGGTAGTTGTATTATCGCTGGCGATTAGCGATATTAAAGGAATTTAAATAGTAGATAATAATAAAAGTGTACATTGTATAATATAATAGATAATCATAAAACTATTTATTGTATAATAGACAATTATCATAATCTCTCTTAACACATACAACCTCAATTTTTCCAATGCTTAGCCAATTGTAAAAGTACAAGTGACCTTCTGAGTTGATAATTTTATTCTCATATTGACTTTAAAGTTGATCTCTTATAGTCCACATTTAGTCCACATGGCATTAGGCAAGCTTGATTATTTACAGCCCACTCATCTCAAATGACATATTACGAAGACCACATCAATTTACGGTATTCAAAGCTCAAAATTATCGTAGCTTTCGATAGCGACATCTTATGAGTGATGACAGTGAGTCTAGATGAATGCAGGCAGTGCGGTTGATCGATAACCGGTACAGTAGGGTTGTCAACGCAATGACATAAATATTATTTTTTACTTAAATCTTTTCTTACTAAATAAAACCGTTCATACATAATTTGCAAAAATATTCCCTTCTACTGGGCCGGTCCCGAACAACGACGGTAACCACATATCAGAAGAGGCCAAACCGCCCTTTTGCTATATGGAATAATAAAATAAATATCTAATAAACAAATCAAATGTTTCGCATCGTGATGAAATTTCGAATCTGAATTATATTTTATGTTGCTTTGTTTTTTAATAAAGCGAATTTAAAGTTGAACGCAATTTTCCTATAGTTTGACAACCACACACAAGCAAGGTATTACTTGTAATTTACAACTTGAGACACGTACAATGCCTTCTTCTTCTTAGCGTGTCGATGACAAACACTTTTTATAACAAGTCCCTAAAAGGTTCCAGCCCAGAATTTTGCCACGCTGATTGCCTCATCACTGGCAGTCATCAGGTCATCCTGGGTGCAGGCATTAG
>DWEI01001565.1:0-16352 GCA_018245875.1 Mysoria ambigua
ACATACATACATACATATCTTCACGCCAAGTCCCTTACGGGGTAGGCAGAGAGCACGGAGTGCCAAATATCTCTATCGTTACAGACCTGCCGCGCCTCATCCACATTTTTTTTTCGTTACTATACGTATAAAGATTTTTAATTTATCAATAATTTTACAGCTCAAGTTGTGGCTGTATACTTGTTCGATGGAAATGACATTAATATGAAAATATGACATTAATGTTATTTTTGTTCATTGCGTTTTATTTGAACTACTTATATTGTTTTACTACGAGCGAGGCTGCAAGCATCAGCAAGCCAAACTTTTGATATTTAATTCAACTTATATGTACATAAGTTTGCCACATATTCGTATTATTACGAAAATCAAATAAAAATAGGTATTTCAAAAACCAATAGGTTTGCCATATACATATAGATAATATTAATTATCTAATTACATACATATTATTATCTAACACTTTATCAACATAATTGATAAGGTAAGTATGAAATATATTAGATATACTTACATAAATTTATAAATTTAATAATAAAGAGGATAAAACAATTTTTTGCATCCGTTTTCATGGTAGCCAAAAAAACGAGACATCCCGTTATAAATTAACACGTGGTGTCCCTACATGCGGCGCAAATTTATTCATACAAGGGGCCGACAAGCCTCTTAACTCTGGTGTTATTTAGAGCGAACTTCCTTTATAGCCGCGACCAGCGCTAAAGGATTTGGATATCGATGCTTTATGTCACTTTTTTATATTTTAGACCTTAGTCTTTATGTAAGTTGTATTCTTAGTATTTATTTCTTTGTATATTTTATTTATTCCTCCGTTACAATTTCTAGGAGCATTTTTAGTAATGGCTCGGAACCCAGATTTATGCTTTGTGTTGGCAATAGGGTCGACCCCTATTCCATTGTGGGACGTAGATGTACCTGATAAAACGTCTGAATGTATTACACTCCTCTAGCGATTTCTTTGGAGACTGCACACATTTTGTTGCGTTTATGTTTGCTGCAGTAGATTTTAAAATTCTGATCAAATGTACAACACTTGAAAATGTAATTTAGTGCAACGTTAAGCATGGTATGTACTGAACAAGTTAGTAAATAATCGTATGATACCTAATAATCGTATAATATCTAATAATCGTATAATACCTAATAATCGTATAATACCTAATAATCGTATAATACCTAATAATCGTATAATACCTAATAATCGTATAATCCTATTTGTGTAATTTTCAATTCACCGTGACTTTTCAGTCTGAAGTACATAGATAATAAAGAATTTTTGTCACTTTTAAAAATAATACATATCGGAACAAATAGGATTCCCGCAGCATTAGTTTGTAGGACGCTATGAGATGCAAATGTCTTACTATGGAAAACATAAGTTGATGTCGTGATAATAATGACGCGTACGATGATACGCGTGTTGTTCGGTTCTTGCAATGTGTGTAAACTACGTTTGTGAACTATTGAACACACACACAATAAGGTGTCCTTTGCGCAGTAGATAGAGGGAGCAGAGCGCTAAGCATCTTTAATATTACACATTCGTCACTCATACCGGTTTTGGAGAATACCAGCATCTCGTCATTTTTTGCATTACGTTGCCGTATTTAAGAATTAAATTCATTTGTGGGTAAAGATTGACTATAATTCAGAGGCGTAGTTTTCAGTGATTTTATATAAGTTACAAAGTTCTGTTATACCTAGTAAGCAGTGAGTTTTATACACAGTGCAAAAAGCTATGAAAACATCATCTTGGTACTGTGTTATAGTCAAGTTGGTGACCCCGGCTGCTGAGTCTATGACTCATTGTCGGTTCGAATCTCAACGCAGTCAATTTTAGTATGTTATAAGAACATTTATTTATTTCAACTGAATATAAAATTATTTATATAAATGTATTTTTCGTAATTTAAACATACATATACATATGTAGATTGTCAGCTACACGGTTACCAAACCATAGCACAGGCTTAGTTCAAGGTCAAATACTTAGGCGTCGCTTGTCGATTTTTTTGGTTTTTATATAAGTTATAACTTAAAAAGGATTGTCAATAATAATTATTTTTTTAATACTTCGAAGCATGATCAAAAACGAGTCATGTTTTAAGAGAATAATTATACTTCTGATAACAGAAGTCGAAGCCTTTCTTGTGCACTTTTTTACTGTCCAAGTACATTGTAAACACCAGACATTATAACATATTGCAACTTAAAATATAAACGAGAATTAATCGTACTGTATACTTTAGGGCATACACATTGTTCCACACGTGACATAGCGTTGTTAATCATATTGATAACGGGATATAATGAAGAATTAGTCCTACTGCACATGAGTGTTAGGGTCCAAACTGCGTCAGTGACAGGGTAACTGGGCGGGGAGCAGGGACCTGTTGCTCGGGGCGGGGCGGCGACGCCCAACGCCCAACATGTGCTACGAGCTACAGCTACGAGACGCGTAGCCGACCTGCGGTATCACTGCCAGGTGCTGTGGGAACAAGCTACGGGAATTTTACGAATACTTCGGAACGAACGGGAATTGTACCTCATTTTAATGCGACTATAATTGAGCTTATAACCGCATTTAAAGAAAGTATTTAAAAGCTTTGTAAAGTAATGAAGCAATATTCCATTCATAATGTTCACTGCATTACGAAAAATAAACCGGTCATGATCGTTTTGAGTATAAGTTTAAAACGAACTAGAGACAAGATCTATTAGGGTCGCTACTATGCTACAGTAGCTGCTATAGGAACCGTTTCACCCAATGAAACTTTGCTGACCAAAGAGGAGAGGGAATAGTAGAAATAAGGAGCTATTTCCCACAACAGACTATAATTACTTTACAAGAATCAGTTACAGAATTACACATTCGATTCAAAAATACAAGTTGCCAATTCCCGTGAATTAAGATTTTTGTATAAAAAAGCAATGTAAAAACACTTATTGTGTTCATATTAATATATCTATACTAATCGTGCTATTTATGGAAATAGCGTCAGCCTTTACTGCCTCGTTGGTCGACTAGTTATGAGTCCGATCTAGCGGTTGCCGATCGACAGATTCTAAGTTCAAATGGCGGTTTGAATACTATTACATTTTTCTAACTTGAATTTCTAGTAGCGCTCCGGAGTTTGGATTTGTTACACTGAACACAAATTCCATAATGGGACGTAAACGTAATTGATAAATGGGAGTCCTTCAACCCTACTCTTCCCTACCTTCAACCCTACCCTATCAGATATTGCAGTTCGTGATGTTACGTGACTGATGCTAGTATTTCCCACTTCTACAGTCCTGTTTCAGTAAGGGCAGTATATGAAAGACAGCGACCAATGGTAACTGCTGGATTGTTCACTTACCATTCTTCCCCTTTAAAAAAAGTTAAAAAGCAGTTGTAAGGAAATCGCCCAGTAGACACCGCCGTCTACGGTAATATTCGCAACTCGCAACTAAACTCATAAATCATAAGTATCAACTATCCGCTGAAGTATAGACAAATTTAGTAGACAACGAAATGATAAGTCGTAAAACCGACGGCGGTTCTGAAGATTTCCGCGCGAAGTATTTCACCAAAGACAAAGTTGTTTAGTAGATCAACTAATTTCATATTTTGGGCCGTGGAGAGGCGTATATAGGTCAATGAGGTAAATAAACGTAACGTAACGTAGACGTACAATGTAACCATACTAATGCATTAATACTTGTACAGATACTCCAACACACAAGACACATATGTGACTTGGCGTTTTAGAATCATACTATGCGGTTTTGTTATGCGGGTTTGTATTCTGTAGTACATCTATACGTAGACTTGAGAAAAGCATTTTGAATTTTAATAGTAAGTATAAGGATTTATACCTAACAGTGACTGAAATCTATGTGAGTAAAAAATTGAGCATTCGTAAAACGTAACTTAACACCTGTAATCCCCGAAGAAGTAGGCAGAGAAATGCAGAACAAATTTACATCGCTGTAGCAACTCAATTGATGCTCTAATCGCTCGATTAGATCCAATCGCTGTAAATAGGGGTTTTCTGAGTCAGATTCAAACTTGAAATTGCTTTGTATATATGCCTAATAACTTTGTCCTTTACCAGTTCATTGCAGAAGAGAGACATGTCATGTCTTACAGCGAAACCATAGAGTGATTAATGATTATAACAATCAAATGCATTTCCATCAATGCAGTTAATTTTTTTATCCATATAATGATGTTCTAACAATTTAATCTACATAAATAAAATTATGTTGGTCTGCGAAATACATTTTTGTTTCCGTACTTTTTCATGTATATTGCTAATGTATTATAACAAGTAACGCACGCGAAGCCGCGGGAATGAGCCAGTGGAAAAGTAGATTAACATGTAAAATTGCTTAAGCCGTAACAAATTGGGTCATTGTCGAGCCCAGTGGGAGTACAGTAGTAACAACGAGCCGCTGAAGTCGCTCGAGATAATTCAAGCCCGTCCAAATTGCCCGGAGTATTATCTGGGAAAATTTAAGCCCGTCCGACTTATCCTACACAACTGGTACATTTGGGGGCGGCCAATAAAATCATAAAATCGGTTGGCAGTGCGCGTGTCGACACTCAACACGTAATCCAATTTACTGACGGCCGACGCCAGAGAAGAATGCTAAGCATCTTAAACAAAATTACGCTTTTCGCCCACCGAGGGTTCCCACTGTCGCCGACACAGATGCCAGATATTAAAAACCATTGTACAGAATGACAGCTCGAATTACTTAAATTTGCTTATCATATTTATTGTTTTGTCCGCTTAGGAAACTGTTACTTTACACGTTTTATGATACCTAACGGTTCTGGCAGCGAAACAGAGTAACGAAGGGATTTCCACTGACGCCGACACTGCGTTAATTTGTACCGCAAAGACCAATGCTAACTGTACTTACCTAAAATAAATGTTGCCACTTGATCCATTCAACCTGCCGCCTGATCCCTCATGTCTATACTGTTATTATTTTATTACATTATCAACAATTGTACACTTGGATATCAAAATTGTTCTCTTTTCTGAAGATATTCCGTGTCTATTCCTGTTATTGTTCTCCCAACCTTTATACATATAATATATTTATCACCTTTGACAAACACTAAATGTTGACCATAACTTGTATCACTAAAATCGTGTCTGACATCAGATACTCTGTTTGCAATCCTTAACACTTTTACTATGCACCGATTAACACATAAGAAAAAATCAATCGGATCATAAGACATCTTTTAGGTACATGAAATAGTTTATAATGGTAAAAATAAATACTAAAACCAATACGAAACATGGCGGTAGAAAAACCTGCGAACAATTTTTTCAGTACGGTAACTATGTTGCGTCCCATTTAAATAACCGATCAAACTTCAGTTAGCTGTCACGCAGTAACGAGGCGATACTCGGGCTGAATTATTAACTCGTGAAATTACATTTTCATAAAAATATTCTCACAGATTTGCGAAAGAAGAATGAAAATTGAGTATTAATAAAGGAATTTTTGCGTCGTAAATCGTATTATATAAATGTACATATAAGATTATAAACACGTATGAAACATGGAATGAAATTGTGCAAAAGGGCAAACATTCCAAAGTGCTAGATATTTGTTTGGTTATGAATATTTAATTATGAAACACTGGAAAAAAATAATCTGTTTATAATATACTAGTAACATTAATATAATTAATCTTATCACATCGCCTACACTTCGAATTTGCGACAAATCTTTCATGTACCAGGCAGCGTTCAAACATGCACTAGCGATTACGACGCAGGGCGGCAAATCTCATGAAGGAGCTATAAAAATTTTGAGACAAATGTATTATTCATCACTCATTTGCGAGGCCATGCGGCAAATATTTAAAATACTTACGGCGATGGAACACCGAGGGTAGAGGAAATAAAAAAGAGAGAGTGAGCAAAGCACCGTTTTATTAAGTAGAGGGTGGTGGAGAGAATATAATGAATAAATTCCGTATAAGGGCCCCTCGTAACGCAATTGAAAACTTTTAACAAGTGGCCGAGAAATCGTGTGTAAAGGTGGGCCCCGTACCTAATTACGGAGCAAGCCGACCAGAATACGGGATGAGTCCGGAAATTTAAACGACTCTTTATGAAAATCAGCTTGTTAATAAAAATGTAAAGAATGTTGACCGATGACGCGACAGACGGCGCGCCGCTCAATTTTTACTGACTTCCGAAATAATGTTAATGTAATATAAACTTGAGAAATATATGCATGAGGCTCGAATTATTCTTAGAACCGAAAGACACAAGTTTGGACTTAACTTTTCGTTGTTATTAAAGGGCAAACACATATTTATACGTACCTACAGGTTTAAGCAAATAGCGCGGTTGGTAATAAAATGTAAAATAGCTTAACATTGACTATATCAATGAAAATAAATGTCATAAAATGTTGTAAAGTTTGAAACTTCAATTTAGATAAATAGAATAAAAACATTTAAGCAACCGATCATATTTCATATAAAAACAAATCTCAATTAATACAACGATCGTAACGCTAAGTCACCGCGGCAATGAAAAATCCGTGCGCTGTTTACAACTAAAAAGAACATTAAAATTTCATTTCGCTTAAAATCTTATCCCCCGTTAGCTGAGCGTTGGAAGATTTAAAATTAAAAAAAAAATATAACAAAAAGCACAACCAACGTCTGGTTAAGACGCATTCATTCTTTGCAACCCTAAAAAACAAGTCATTACCGCGGAGGGGTTAAATCTAGCGTCGCTCTGTGAATTTTTTCGTAATACTCCATTATTTGAAGGCGATCACTCGACTCGACTCGGGCACCGTTCACGCTAAAAATGATATGATTAATTACCGGCCCCGGTCGCCCTCATTAGCGGCCAAATGCGACCGTTCAGTGGTGAAATTGAATCACGGCTGGCGGCTCGGCGATCAATCGAGATCTAATTATAATCGTTGTTCATACCACTGAACAAATGAACGTTTCCTATATCGCTTGTACATTCATTGTTTCATGAATACACAGAAAATTTTATATCGATTTTATCACAGCCCTTCGATCGACTATTATATTGTTTTATGCGAGTCTACACAAAAAATCAAAGATTTAAGACCACAATCTGCAACCATGGCCAAGTATATTTTGATTGACAGATGATATATTATATCGAGGATTAAATGTTATCTTTCATAATGAAATAGACAGTGAATACGAGCGGGCGTTTCGTCTATAGTTTATTTATTCATAGGCTTCAAATGTAAACGAATGCTCGCTCGTGTGCTTAAGTTTGACTGGCGCGCACGTTCGGCAGTCGCAGTACTGGCTGCGTACAATACCCTGTTTGCGGGAATTCACAACCGGAATAAATATGAGATGGCCAGATTATTAAATCCCATCTGTAATGAGATATACTTTTCTGCATGTTTAACCCCTAAATTTGATTGAATGTTTTTTTATATTATTAAAAACGTATTGTACTAGAACGATAAAAAGAATTTTCTACGATGCTGATATTGAGTTACAAAAAGGACATTTCTTTGAAAAGAAAATGGACACATATTATTATCAAGATATTTTAATAACCTGCGGAATGTAAGCCAACCTTGAGGTTTTAAACATAATCCCGATACTTACAGATATAAAATACATAAATAAAATACCCGTATAAAAATGTATATAGGTACTGATACAAAAAAAAACTACAACTCCCAGCGCAACGAGCGCTGCCGGTCCATCGTTCTCGCCGAGAGCAATCCATAAACAAGTGAGCATCACGTGTCATAATCCACGCACAAAGAGCGCCAACACAAGCGACGCCGTTATCCCTCGCGACATCTCGTCGTAAAGTCCAATGGCACAAAAATTCACGGTCTCGCCTAGATTACTGTGCCTATCCTTACAGAGAAAAATCCGTTTTTTTTTCCCTCTTTATGTCTTAGACGAAAATATGATACGTAGTAGTCACCTCTGTAGTCAATGGTATCTATCATATCTTTACAAATAAATTAAACTTGAATGTCTGTTTTTAATTCTAATAAGGAGTAACTTAGGCTGCTTTTATTTTAGAATTACTTAAATTACACGCGGACAAAGGCACGGGCATAGCTAGCCTTTGAATAATATATACTTCAAACTTAACGTAACGTAACTCCACGCCTGTAAAGCAGAGGAATGCAGAACATTCCCACGATTAACTCGAACCTTACTGATGTGAATGTTATTCGACACAAGTATAGTGGGAGAGTAAGGGGACTATCGTAAGGAATAGAGTAGACACCAGGTAATAGGCGAGTCAAAAGTGTGTGAATCAGATATGCTGGTGAAAAGAGTACTTAATATAGAGGAGGTACAGATGGTCCGTAAGAGTTAGGATTTTGGTATTCCGTGTCTTCGTAAAGGATGAATTAGGTATGTCATTGTACAGGGGCCGTGCCAAATATATTATCTTATCCTTATAAAAATGACGTGCTTCTGCTCCATGCATAAACATAATCATACGAGTATTAAAGAGCGACTAAAATTCTATTATTTGAAAAACTTTCAACAAAACCCTCAAAGATATCTGATCCGTACAATACATTAACTTCGTTGAACTTTTTACGTACCGTTGCTTTAGAGAATCTTCCAATCGCGTATAGTGCATCGCGACGCAAAAATACGCAAGAAAGCACAGAGTACTCGCGACGCCGAAATATTACCGACCATTTAACAATACTGTGGGCGCAATAAATCTGGAGCGTATCAGCGATAATCTACCGAAAGTTTCCAGTCGAGTGTCCAACAACTCGGTCTCAGTATCGCCCGCGCTCCTCATGAACTATGACTGTATCGTTTCGTGAAAACACAATCTGACCTCGTTCGCGCGTATTTAACGTAGACACGAGTGGCCGGCAAAGTTTCCCGCCACTGTATTACGTTTCCAATTTTCGCAAGAGCATCGTTGTCCGGGCATTAGTGATGATAATTTATTACGTACATGTACAATATTGAATTATTCTAGCGTATTCGTAATGTTACAGCTTTACTTAACCTATTCTTTGGATAGCATTCCAAACATAGTAGTTACAACGTAACGAATATGTTGCTTTTAAATATTATAGCAAACAGGTATGTCAGAATTTATGTAATTGCTTTTGCCTATACTTAATCTGAACATATGTATAAATAAAAACTTACCTTTCTCATTAACAGGACTGCGCGACCCTTTAGAACACCCCCCAACCCTCTTTTAAGCCCCCCCCCCCCCTCTCGATCTAAGCAACTAGCCTGAGTAATATACTATCTATATCACAAGCTTCCACCTAGCTTAACACTAAAGCCCTAAAACACTAATTGACAGTTCTCAACAACGATCGGTAACGTCCACTTATGATTTACTCTAAATAAAACTCTTACATTAGTTAACATGATAAAAGAACAAAATTGAAAAAAAAAATAAGAAAATCTCGACTACGAATCCGACAGTAACAAACTTAAACAAAATAGTTCGCGTCACGTGTTTCCTAAGAAATAGATATCGACGATCGATGGACTACTCGACCATCTATAAACAACGGAAGCTGGGTAGAGTTCGAGAGAGGGTCTGCTTCAATGGACCCAGGACGGGGTTGCAGAGTAAGGGGTGCGCGGCGCTCCGCCGCCCGACAGCGTGGTGGGCACCGGAGGCGCCGGCGCAGCGAAATGTCTCTCCGCCTCGGCGGCCATTGCGGTGTGCTGTTGCGGAAAGTTGTCCTGGAAGTCCAGCGTCCCATCCATGCTTAGCTCGTGTTTTATCACCTGCGAACAAAAAAAATTCGTTAATAATCGCCGTTTAAATGGATGGCCAGCTTTTGCGCAACTAAAATTATTATGTGATACATCATAAGGACGTTTACTTGGGTACAAAAACTTGGAGACCAAAGCCAAGTTTGAGCGCAAGTTGACTACATAATATTCAATGTGAACTTAAATGTCCAAACATAACTTGTCCAGAATGTAGCGGTATCACCCGAAAGTTTTTAAATACATTTTAAATCTACGAATCTATCAATACGATACCCGCACAAAAAACCTTGCATCACTATGAATGAGCTAAGAGTCCAATAATAATACATTAATAAACTATCCCTTTGCTGTGGTTAATCTAAAAAGCGACTTGTGTCCAAGAGCGAAGCGATCCACATTACCTCGTATCCACATTACCTCGTCGACGTTACAATCGAAGCCGTGCTCTAGCGCTTCGATGTTCAAGTCCTCCGCGAGCCCAGTGTTCAGGGCCCCCATGATCTGGCCCATGACCGTGGTCGGGACCATCACTCCGGTCTGCATCATCATCCCACCGTTCATCAAAGCCGCGTCCGATGTCGTCACCATTTGCGTTTGGCTGTTTTCTGGTAAAAAGATAACGCGCTGTAGTTTAATGTAATACAAAATAGGTTAAAAGATTCAAATACTTTGAAAATTCATTAATTATTATCTTTATTCTATATACCTTTTTCTTCATTAAATCTTTTATTTGTTTTAATATAAAAAAAGGCAATGTGATCTGGATTCGAACAGACATTTATAGAAGTACACAAAGTACGTGACTTCGTAAAAAGTCGTAATAATCATCATCTTCTTCTTCGTTGAGTCGATTAGCTGATCGTGAATGATCAGCCAACCTGGTGAAAGGATTAGTCGCGATGTCCAGGGTGCGTCGGGCGCCAAATGATCAGACGCAATCGCCGCTCGCGACTTAGTACTTATTACCTGATCAGTAGTCACTCACCTGTCTGCATGATGTCAGCCGGATCGGCTGGCGGCGGTGGTCTGACAAAGTGGTCGAGGGCATGCTGGTGAGGTTGGATGGGGTGCGCGGGGTGCGCGGGGTTGGAGAACAGCGATGCGCACGAGCACACCCCGTGGGGGTGCCGCGGACAGCCGCCGAACTGGTAGCGGTAGCTGCCGCCCGAGGACGAAGAGGACGTGGTCGGCACGTACCTGGTAAATATACCTTTTAATTAGGGCACGAAAAATGAAATGTTCTCAGTACACAAATGTTGGTTGGAACAAATAGTTAGAAGAACAATTGATATCCCATTTTATATCAAATATACTTTAAACTAAGCTAAAACTCTAAGAGTTAAAGTAAAAATAAAGTTGGAGACGAAAAATTTATGACTATTAATGATTATACAGATTTGTCGATGGTCAATATAACTATTTCACAAAGCTCTAAATGAATTTGGTTGCGGTTTCTAATATGAACTACATGTAACTAAAGCAAGCTTTCTAAGGAAGCAGTTGACTTACTGCTATTATTCGAAATCAACCTCTCATTAAAAGGGGCGTGTCTGTGTCACCAATTCAGAAAATATTTATTACAATAAACTTTACCCCAATGTAACACAAAAATCCGTCCTTGTATTAAATCAAAATGAACTAAAATCTTACGTATTTAGGAATGGATCGGTTCCTTGCAGTTTCATAGAGTCGGCGAGGCTCCCAGCGAGCTGCTCCTCCTGAGCGTAGTCCACTTGCGAGAAATCTGTCGATGACGGAAAGTCTCCCGCCGGATTGTACTCGGACGCCCAGTCCGGCTCCGTTGGGATCAGGGATGGGATCGGTGACAGGCGGCCGCACGAGGAAGCGTTGGACGAAGCTCTTTGGCGGAATTCCGGCGACAACTGAAAACTGCTGCTACGCCAAAGCGAACAAGCGTCAAAATAAAAGAATAAATAAAATTCAACACAAACCATCTAAAAGTACCTACGTGACCAAGTACTAGTAAATCTAACAGGGAATCATCATTCGCGGACAGCTAAGTTGCAAATAATGAAAACCCCCAGCATAAATAAAACGGCCTAGATCAATCTAGTCAAAATGTCTCGGAACTGTATTAAACATGATGTGTAATGGGAAGCATGCAAATCTAATGCCTCTAAGAAGGCTCTCTAACGTATATAAAGTCTGAATGCCAAATGAAGCGATCATCATAACGGGTTAAATGGTCAGCGTAGAAATATTATTATTACCTCGCGTTATGACAAAAAAATATTTTATATATGACTTGCGGTGCGCGCGGTTCCTTCGCGCAACGGGGACGCAAACAGTCCAAAATAAATGTCAATTATGTCCGCAATCCGGACAGATATGGCGGCCATAAAAATGTTAAATATCGGCGAAATGACGAGATCGGCATAACTCATCATCTAATGGTTGTGAATGATTTAAATGCTTTTATCACAAAGTAACAGTGTTACCATAACTCAATTTTATTAGCTGGTCAACGTAGCTTTATGCCAATAGTTTAATAACGAAGTGAACGTTACGTGCGTGCCTCGCTCTGTCCGCCAGCCGTAACATTTCAATACTTTGAAGGAAGTGAGGTTATTTCGATGCGATATTGTGGTATATTTGCGGTTTTGGCAACACTCGCAATCGCATTACCCGTATAGGTAAATTATTGTGCCTTTAAAGTCGTATTAGTATCGCGGCCCACGACATTCGTGCCCGTGAACATCATTGGCTCGGTGCCACATTTTTGCCGAGTTTTATACATCTGTGGCTTTAATATTCCTTTATCATTGGAAGCAACTAGTCGAGCGACTAATAATAATCTAAAATTTCTCTATAGCGAGCTAACGGTGAAATGTTCCGGCTACGTCTTGTTTGCTATTATTGAAGGTTGTTATTGAAATATTTTGGTTAACGTTACCTGTGTAGTGGTGAATCTGGGAAGTTGTCGAAGCTTTCCGAGACCGAACTGCTGGGGCTTGGCGTTGCGTCAGCCGTGACACCATTCTTTAACGCTTCAGCCTGTTGACATGAACAGTTTCATACAACTATTTTCACAGCAAACCATATACAGACATACACAGACAGACAAGACAGACAAACATATACAGACAACGGTCAAACCCTTTCATTTTTCCACTGTTGGACACCAGCCTACTATCATTATGAGAATTTTTTAAGAACGCTTAACACAAGTAAAACGCCCTTAAAACATTCTTTAAAGAATACTATTTGGGTGGAGAACGTTACATTTTAGCTGATTTGTGTAAATAATAAATATTATCTTGCAAGAGTACACCTTGATAGATATTAAAATCTTGGTAACTCATATTAGATACAAATAGATACATCGTTTATTGTGTGATCTGGGCAACTATTTAGCCAGGTAACGGACTCAACCTAAAATCCGGGAGTGTAATTAACTCCTCAACCTGCCTTTCCGAGAATTAAGCGGTAATAACATTTTTAGCTTTCTATAACCTAGCAATTCGTTAGTACCTTTTTCTTCACCCTTCCTCTTCGCTTTTCACACTTGGAGGTCTCCATGGAGAGCGCGCGCCGGCGCACCGACTTGCCCGGCTTCGCGTCCGGGTTGATCATCCACCAGGACGACTTGCCGGTGCCCTCGTTCTGTACGCGCATGAACCGGTTGTGCAGGGACAGGTTGTGGCGGATCGAGTTCTGCGAGAGAGAAACGCTCGTCAATCGTCACATCGGCCAGTAATGTACGCCAGCGCGGTGGCGGTGTGGCCGTTCAGCTTGTTTATTGTAATTGTGTTTAAAATGTTCAAGCGATCGATTGTGTGTCGATCGTTTATCGAGTTTTACGATCGGAAAAAGTTTTATTCGAATTTCTTATGTAGGGTATCGCATCATAAAGTAACTAATATCGTGAGTTTCAGATAACTGCGTGTGTCGTTCATTGGTGTAAGAGATGCAATGAATAAAGACTCGGAATAATGACTGGATAATAATTTGATTGATGATATATTACTATTATCGTCACGCCTGCCGGACACGCAGGCCACGAGTACCAAATGCCAACATGCCTTACGGACCTCACGAGATTCTTTTACAAAAAAAATATAACGAAACCGGCCTACGTCTATAAAGTGTGATGTATATAGAACAAGCATATCAGTCAAACGCAATCATTTTATCATGTATTACTACTGCATTAATTCTATAACGTCTACTCAAATGTCAAGTGCATGCGTACGTACTCGACGCACTCGTTTATGTAGCGCTCGAATTTCTAAAATAACACACAATAATAAAAAAACTTATTGACATTTAGCTAAACTGACGTTTCTCGTTTGCAATGCAGAAAAGGTTATTGAACTGCGCCGTATCTTTGCGGTAATGTTGCATGGAAACATTTTGCGTGCCCACTAATTAGCTGACGGGATAATAGCGCGTGTGTTCCACTAGTGTGGTACGCGTCGCCGTTGAGTCGGCTGGTGAGCCGTTTTAATTGTACTAAAAATAGACCCACAATAAAGTATATGAATGTCACGACCGTCCAGGGCGGAGTTGACCGCGAACGACGAAAAAATATTTTAATTCCGACAACCGCTGAAAGTTGGTGCAATAACGTGTCCTATTTCACACCGGCAATAAAATCTCACAACTTTTTCCCCGTAGCACGAATAAAAGCAACCACAGCAACGAATGAAGTTTAGCAATAAAAATGTCCATAAATAATATCTGTGTGCCCAGAGAGGGAACTGCCACTTATTCGAGGAGCTCTATGTCCATGTAAATATGTGAATTTTCCCACTAAATCATAAAAAGCCATGAAAAAAAAAACCACTTTTATGAATATTTCAGCGCTTTTCACGGATAATTTAACAGGAATGTTATCTATCTGAAGCTTTCAGTTGGGAATTGGGATGCATAAATTATGGATCCTCTGCAGGTTTTGTAAATCACAGGAATCTCACATAGGTGTCGAGTAACGTGCCGATTTGGTGTGTCGTGAATCGATAGAGGACAAGCGATAAAAAATCATCTTAAAAAAATATCAAAAATATAACAAGGTAAGATTCATAACACGAATAACTTTGCTTAACTCACCAGGCCTCTATAATAATAATTTTAGGAAAAATGTATAAGAAATGACATAGAACTAACAGCATTAGTTCAAACGATTTACCCATTGATTTGTCCATTGAGTAGCATATAAAGTGAAATTATATATTTTTAATAAACAGTCCTCAATAAATTAATTATATGCATAATTATATTTCCAATAATGTGTAGAGTGTAATTAGTCCAGATAAAACGTTTCTTGAAGAAACGAAGGTTTAGTTCAACTTAAGTCAAGCGTTGTCTCCGCTACGGCGACTATTAAATTACTATTTTGTCAATACAATTTCCATTAACTCGCGGTAATTTTGTCACCGGCGATCAAACCGGCACCCAACGGCCATGCGTCGTTCGGTTTTACGCGTGGAAATGTCGATGACGTATCACAAAGTTGAACTCGAAATGTAAGCAATAAATTCAACTACATAAAGACCTTGGACACTGCAGTGAACTGCGCAATTTCGAGTGCAAGGATAAATCCAACGGGTGAATAATAAAGGCCAAAAGTAATATATTTTAGCTATTTTCTAGTCTTTTCTTAAATCGATCACATTTGTCCCATTCAACGCACGATCGATCTCTTCTTGTATTATCATTTATTAACATACATCAAAGTGTTTCGGGGTTTGTTCATTTTTTGCTTAATTTTTTCTACATTAATGATGACATGAGATATTTGTAAATTTTTTATAAGTTTTTTCAACTGCCAATCATGAAAATATGTTACATCACACAGTCATAACAATAAAAATATTTTATAAAAATATTTTCACATAATCTTTAAGAGCATGTAGGAAAAGCAAGCAAACTTGCAGAAATAGCAATAAAATTGAAAAAAATTACTATTACGATCCATGCAGTATCCGTCATGTTGCATGAATCAAACAGAAAATAAAAATACACCTTAGTAAGAAAAAAAAATCATTCCGTTAAAGTGTACACATATATTCATATTTTTAATCAAAACGCTCTGGTGTCTGATAAACAAGTAAAAAAAAACACACCTGAAAATTAGGTAATTGGATGAAATTGGAACAAAAGCCACAAAATGTGAGCACCACGAGAGCGAAGCGTGGCCACGGCCCGTGCACGATTGTTTTACCGTCGGTCACTTATCATAGTCAGATTACATATGCGGTGTCCTCTTTTGCGTTGGAAAATTTTAGATTCATCGGCAATCGGACTTTCAAACTAAGCCGCTTGAATTTCATGGTTTCGTCGCTTTTCGAATTTTTAACGGCCATCTATTACGTCTTGAGTTTGGCCGCGTGTAAGGGGAGCGTCAAGTTTGACCTTTTTTATTATTAAACAAAACGACCGTTGTTTTTCATTTCGAACCCATTCGTTACATAATTTTCTGAGATTTAGTGGATATACGTAACTTCACGCCTGTAATCCCCGAAGGGGTTAGCAGAGGAATGCAGAACATTCCCACGATTCACCGGTTACGTTTACGTCCCACTATGTAATAGGTGGTGAGCCTATT
>DWEI01001566.1:0-16351 GCA_018245875.1 Mysoria ambigua
CTACTTAATGCTTGAATACATGAAATGTATTCGTGTAGCAAGTGGAATGTGCTAGATTAACGCGACGTGCATCAATACTAAATATAGATTGTGCCACATTTAACTATACATTCGACATGTCCTGATTTTGTCGTTCCCAGTAATATATACCAAAAGCACTGCAAAATGTTAATTATTGGTGTATATCTAATTCAACTGTTTGTTTTAACATTGTCACATGATTTTAATTATAGTGTTTTACCTATATAATATGCTTTCGTTTTATTAGTTCCCTTTAAAATATTCATAATTACTCCAGTTATATTGATCTTTGAATTTTTACGTTTTCGAGTCTGCATGCACAGTTGGTACGTGATCGTTCAACAATTATTTTCCTATTCACATTGTATATTAATAAGATAGTTTAGCGTTTTCAAACCACTGTGTTACATATATTATTATGCACTTTATGTGGTCAAAACTATTATTCAATTTCCTGGTAAGAAGACAAATAATGGTATAGACTTAAATAATAAAACCAACATGCTATTTGGCGAAAATTCTATTTTGCGACTTTATGTAAATTCAGTAGCTCTGATAAGGTACAATAATTTCATATTGGATTAATATTTGACAAAAATATTTATGAATATTATTTTCTTAAAATAATAGAGGTGGTCCAAGACACGCAGTGCACATTAAAACCAAATAGAGAAACCCGCGACGCACACTGACTAAATTTAAGTAGATTACAATCAGAATCAAATTTTAACTTGCATAATGTCAGCAGTGGCATAGCGGGGCCGGAGGGCTAGACGCAGGGCGTAGGCCACGTGGGCCACCGTCTACGACCTCCCGACCCAGGGGGCCTCGCGCCTCGAAAATTGTAATAATAATCGAAGCAGATATAGCATCCAAGCTGAATTATGACGTAATAAACAATTAAGTAGTGTAAAGAGCAAAAAATTTTTGTTTTTTTAATATTTTTGGAAATGTTCTTGTATGTTGGTAGTGTTGGTACTTAGTTGATCTTTATTATTTGGTGATAGTTTTACGCAAATATTTTTTTTTTGTCATTATTTATTCTTTTTTATTTTATACGATCTGTCTTTTAGCGCGAGCAGGGGTCACAGAAAAATGTATTCTGCCCACAAAAAAATTAGGTCTTACGTCGCCACTTGCTAGACGGAGCAGTGCCCGGGGAGCCCCGGTCTCTGACTTACAAGCGATAAACTCCCTTACTCGGAATATAAATAACCCATATCCCAGGAACGTGACTTTAGTAATGGCTACAAATACAGGGGAACTCTACTCGGACTCGGCTGCTTCGTAAGTCGTGCTGGCTGCAAGTGTGACTGTTGATCGCGAAGTCCTGGGTTTTATTACCGGGTCGTGCATTACTAAATTTTTCTAATTTTGACTTTGTAGTGGTAGTTCGAAGTCTGTATATATGCCGAGTGTATGGCTCATCACCTATTCCATAGTTAGGACGTAAGCATAACCGGAGAAACGTGGGAGTGTTATGCATTCCTCTGCCTACCTCTTCGGGGATTGCAGGGGTGAAGTTACGTTTAATATTTTTGTCCCAGGACCTTTGGTTACCTGGTTGGTTACACTGACAACAAAGTTAAAATCCTTTTAACGTCTTGAACCTCATTTTTTACTTTTGTTTTTGTACATAGTTTGTGTGACGTATTTAGCGTTAAATAACATTTTTTAATTATCATAAAAGAACGACACGTTATCAATTTCCGCTCAAATTGACATTTATGCCATATTTTGACTAGTGCGTGGGCCCTGGGGTTACTATATGTAACGGCTAAGTAGAAGCGTATGCGTATATCCTACACGGAACGAATAATATTGTTGCTGGTACTGTTCGGATATCAGGTATAAAAACAACGGTTTATAATGATCACATAATTATATTATAAAATGATTTAATTACAATAAACAGAATAAGTATCATAATGTACCTACACTACAAACAACTTACAGTACGCAGAAGCGGACAGGATGTACTCTTCTTATATTTACATTTTGTACATTGAGCGCTCGTTCGTTCACCGAAATATTTAAGTTACGTCCTTCGCGTCGCCAACGACATCATCGACAATAAATAGTGCGGGGGAAGGGGACACGAGCGGCGGGGGACGGAGCGCGCGCCGCCCTTAGCTTATATAATACACGCGGCGCGCCGCGCCTCGGCTATGTACACTACAACTGCTCCACGAACTTCGTGAGCTGGTCCTGCGGCGTCATCTGCGACAGCTGGTCCTCGGGCGGCGGCAATGGCGCGGGCGGCGCGGGCGACTGCCGCAGCAACAGCAGCTCCGAGGGCGTGGGCGGCCGCGGCGACGGCGTGGCGGGCGGCGAGCGCTGCAGCACGCCGCCCATGCCGCCGCCGGGGAAGTAGCGCGCGCCCAGCCGCGGCGCGCCGCCCGCGCCCGCGTACGGCGCTCGCATGCCCATCATGCCACCGCCCACCGTGCCCACGCCCACGCCGCCGACGCCCCCCACGCCGCCCACGCCCGGCGTGGGGCCGGCCTGCTTGAACCAGCCGCCGGCCTGCGCGGCGTGCGGCATGCCGCCGACGCCGCCGCCGACGCCGCCGCCGGCGCCGACGCCCACGCCGCCGAGCCCCACGCCGGAAACGCCTCCGGGTCCTACGCCAGACACGCCGCCGACCTAAAATCATGCATACAATGAGATGTCTTTGCCATACTTGAACCATCGTTTTGATGTGAAACATATATAGGTGCGCCTCCGTCGCACAACCACCTCGTATGCCGACGGCAAACGGCACGACCATGTAATGTCCCCGCTACGCTACTACACTCAGACTCCATTAAATTAATTTAGTTTAATTACGTATATTATTTACTAATATACTATTTTATTACTATTCTATTTGCTCAAGTCAGGTTGGAACTGTGTTTACAAATGTCAAAGGACGGCTCATGTTCTACGCATGCGTGCAAGCATGCGAGACACATCTCTCTGTATTTGTTAATTCTATTTTTATAAATGTTTACCTAAAACTAATCAATATGATTGTCAAATTACGAATTACGAATTAGTTATAACATTATTAAATTGAATAGTCAAGGAAAGTTACTTAAATTTGCTTTTAGATTTGATAGCAAGTGCAACTGCTCATCGAGAGGTCCCACGTTCAAATCCCGGGTCAGCGCCATTGAATTTTTCTAACTTAGACTTCCTAGTAGTGGCTCGGAGTTTTAATAAGTGCCGGGGTGACATGATAGCTCCCCGCCTATTCCTCAGTGCGATGGGAGCTTTGCTAGCGAAAGATTGTACTACACTCCTACCCTAACTTCTTCGGAAATCCAGACGAAGTTTTATGTATTATCACATTTTTCGTCATAGTTATTTAATAATTATAAATTTTTATAATAACATAAATGTTTCCTTTGGCCATTTTTTAATTTAAACAAAACAATCAATGTTGTTATTTAAAAGGTTACTTTTATTGTCTCATATATCTATTTAGTAATCTAATTATTTAGGGATGCAAACCTGGGACTGCTGCGGCAACATCTGGTGCATCTGCTGCAGGCGCTGCTGCTGCGGCTGCAGCATGTGCTGCAGCGGCTGCGGCGGCGGGCCGGCGCCGCCCAGCGCCACGCCGCCCGCGCCCTGCTGCTGGTTCTGTGCGTTCTGAATGCAGCACATCATACTATGTTACTAATACTATTATATGAACAGCAAATATTCAATTGTTTGCATCAGATGAGCTCTATAACTACTGGACTGATTTAAAAAAAAAACTATTAGAAGCCTAAATTATCCCTGATGAAACCTAGGCTTAAAAGAAATAACAATAAAAATAATAATAAAAAGACCTCTTTATATATTGATAGTCATTCCTATCCTAGTATTCATCAATGTAAAAAGAAATGTGTATTAAAAGTTAATTTTTTAATTTTTAGTTAGATACCTGTGCGGGCCAAGCAGGCGGCCAGTGATACAGTAAGCTTAAAACAAGTCAAGACACAACTGAATATCTACATGTAACAATTTAAACTCAAACAATGCTAATTCATTGCCGACCATTGTGTTACTATGTGCAGCTAATGCTAGCCTTCGTTCCATTTGATGTTCTAAAATATTGTCTTGTAAAATGTTTCACATACTAATTGTAACATCTGTTCTCATCAAAAGATCTTCATAAGATTGATAAGATACTCTAACAAGAACTTAACATGATACATTTAATGACACAATAAGCTACTGTACACTGAATGCTGTCTATATTTGAGTGCTGCGTATCGTGAGCCACCACATGTTCCAGATGCCACTCGGCCAGCACTTATAACGATCGCAGTCGTCTCGGCGCCACTGCCCCTGCGCACTGCTGGAGCATCGCTAGTAGATGTTTGTGTGTGCACAGCACCACAGCCCAGTCCATGTGAAAATGCCAATAAAAATAAAACATGGTGACTTCAAGTATCAAACATTTTCAATAATCCAATAAACCTATCACATACAAAGCACTCAATTACATTCAGCTCAAATAAATGTGTAATCGAGTCGTAGACCCCGTACCTGTGCTCGCTGCTTGATAAATGCTGCCATCAGTGGGGGGTTTGACTTGAGTATCTGCAGTATTTCCTGCTGCTGGTTGTGGCTGGTGGGCGAGCGCAGCGTGGCCATGAGCTGCTGCAGCGCCTTCTGGTGCATCTGCGGCTGCGCCTGCTGCTGCACCGGCGCCTGCTGCCGCTGCTGCAACACGTCGGGTCATGTCGAACCGCTCAACATTCACACTCATCTTTTATTACTTTCAAATTAAAATCCACAGCAGTGATGATCGTATCCAGTGACTCTATGATAGAATGATAAATATATAATACACCTTCACAAGGTGTTGTAAATCCATTAAAAACAGCTCACACAGAATGTTAAAATATATCATATTTTGTCTATTTTTAAAACTTTGTTATGTGCGTAGCGTTTCTTAGTCATTTATCATTAATTTTTAATTAACTATTTTGGATAAATAGTTCCTTTGAGTTAAAAACTATATAAATAGGTCTTTCTCATCCATTATTAATACCTACAATATATCTGATTCTGCCATCAATATTGAAAGCACCATTGCAGTTTAAACAATGGTTTTCAAAATACATCCGGCTTTAATTATACTAACACACTATATACTGTATAAATGATTAAATAATACTCTATATTTCTTATTGTCCCATATGGGACTGAAATCTGCTGTGAACAATTATGATATTTTTTTTCTTATTTTTTTAATTATTACAGTTTATTCTTATTATTACCGGCGCGTGCTGCGGGTGCGGCGCGGCGGGGTGGTGCGGCAGGCGCGCGTGGTGCGGCGGGTGGTGCAGCGGCGGCGGCGTGCGGTAGCGCGCGCCCCACTCGCCGCGCGCCACGCCCACGCCCACGCCCACCGCGCCCACGGACACGCCGCCCGGCGGGCCCATGGCGGCTTGCTTGCCGTACGACGGCGCCTGCTGCCGTGCCGCTTCCTCCTGAACCTGTTGTTGCGATTGGATTGTTCGTTTAGTATTCTCTTATTACGTTTTTGTTTTTAAATAAAAAAAATGCTGGATACATATAAAAATAGAATATTATATTATAGCATGAGGAATAATTACTGCTATATAAAAATATGCTGAGGCGATGTGATTTATATACTATTTACAGTGGGAGACGCTGACAACGAATCGGCCATCGTGAGCGTGTGGTGGTCGAGTCTTAAGGGGCAACGACAAGATAAGCAAGAAAATCTCAAGCCCAGACCACCTGCGGTCGTTCATGCTGATGATAGTCGGATAATTAAAATATTAGTTCAAAACATAATCAGTATTTATTGTAATACATTTATATATCTTGCAGCAAAGATTATTGGTATGAATTATTATTATGAATTATGATTATTGATAAAATCTTATATGGTATTTTTTTCGATATGGCCGGCTACCGTAAAGTCCCGAAGAAACTGATAAGCGTTATAAACCAAAGAATGTGGTACCTGCTGCAGCGCCTTCTGCACGTTGTGCGGCAGCGACTGCGAGGTGGGCTTCGCGGGCGGCGGCGACGCCAGCGCGGCCGCGGGCGGCGGCGACGGCGCGCCCGGCCCGCCACGCGTGTTCATGGCCGCCATGCGCCGCCGCAGCAGCTGCTGCTGCTGCACGCGCTGCTGCACCTGCTGCTGCTTCAATTTCTGCTTGATGCTGCTGCAGAATGGCACCGAGCACTTCATCTCTGTGCAGTGCTTGGCGTGGTAGCAGCACAGCGCGATCAGTTGCTTGCAGATGGGACAGTCGCCCTTGGTCTTGCGCTTGCAGGTCTTCGTGTGTGCGACCACTCGTTTCATCTTCTGGCACGAGGGCAGGCGGCAATTGGCGTCCCGACACTGGCACGCGTGTACCAAGGACTGGATGCAGCGCTGGATGGACAGCTTGCGCGCCTCTTGCGGGTTGGCCTGCTTCATGTCGCCGGGCGAGGAGCCGACGTCCAGGTCGAGGCCGAGCTTCTCCATCTTGTGCGGGTGGCCCTCCTTGTCGTAGCAGGGCACGCACAGGTCGAAGTCGTCGCAGACGGTGCAGTGGTAGCGCGTCTCGACGTGCGACTTGCAGCTGTTGCAGGTGTACACGAACTTGTCCTGGCCCTGGTTGTGCAGCTCGTACAGCATGCACAGCGTGGAGAAGCGCGCGCGCCGCGTGGACGAGAACTCGTAGTGGCGGTCGCGCGCCATGGTGAGGAAGGCGTCGCGCCCGTCCATCAGGTCGCAGTTCAGCAGCGGGTCCGGGTCGTGGATGGGCTGCGAGTTATACCGTATATGAAGTAAATTTCACGTCATGTATCTAACTCATTTACTCTTTATTTCAAAAATTACAATTTTATTATATTCGGCAATAAATTTTCTTTTAGCCAATAGTTAAAATCAAAGTAGATATCTAAAATATTCCAAAATTTTTGAATTAATTTATAGTTTTTATTTACTAGATTTGCCGCATTTTTATAATTTTATCAAATTGATGCAAAGACTGATAAACATGAAATTTAAACGACGGCCTGAAGTGTGAAACGTTTTAACTAAATAAAAGTTTTATAAAAACTTTTAACACATGCAATAGTATCGACAATCGTAATCGACATAAATGTTGATTACACAGTAACCGATATAATTATAATAACAAGCTGCATAGCTGAATAGCGAACTGTGACAGAGACGCGGCACTCACCGCCAGGCTCGCGGCCGACTGCGCGGAGTGTAGCCTGATCACGAAGAACACCTCCTTGTGCTTCTCCATGGTGGCGAATATCTTCGCGCTGAGGTCGCTGCCCTGCTGCTGGTCGCTCTGCTTCTTGCTGTTCTTCCTCTGAGCGGCTTTCGATTTGTTCGACTTCTTCGCCTTCTTCTGACCCTTCTTCTTGCCGTCGGGGCCTTGTTCGTTCTCCTCGGAAGACTGGAATATCTAAAAGCATGTTAGATAACCCCATAGACATTCTCTCAGTGTTTAGCGAAAACATGTAAGAATTCCAATTAGATGATATGTTACAAGTCAATATCGTAGGAAGCGTCAATTAAAAATAAAAGCAATGAACACATACATAAAAATTTAAATAAAATTATATTGTCATGTTTTGAAATAAATTCAAAATCGCTGCAACTATTTCAAATCAAATCATACTAAAGCCAAATGTTACAGTAGAGGCAGGAGTGAAACAAAATTGTAAAAGCTACTGACCACCGCCTCGGCCGCCTCGGCCTGCTTGCGCTTCTCCTCCTCCTCCTGGTCCAGCTCCTTGATGGACTCCTCCAGCACGTTCGGCCAGAAGTCGCCCTCGAAGTATGGCAGTTCGGCCGCCGACGAGATATTGTCCTCCATAGCTTGCTTCAATATATCTTTATAATCTAATATTATCCTTTCTATTATACCCTTATCTAACATTTTCTTATACCACTCCTGTAACCTTTTAGGTTTGGGTATTTTTTGTTCGGGCGGATGGCAGTGGAAAATGTAGTCGTCGCCCTCGGAGGGCGGGCAAGCCCAGATGTGGGCCATCGTATAGCCCAGCTGTTTGGCGTAGTCCAAGTAGCCTAATAAAATCTCGTGATACACGGCGGTCCGGTACTGCCGCGGTTGGAAGAAATGTACAGAATCTAGATACGCTATGTACACGCGGCGGGTGTTGGGCGAGGGGCTGTCGCTGCCGTACTCCTGCAACAAGCCAGCTCCGCTCAGTGCCGCGCCGCCGACACGGTAACACGACACGAACAAGTCTCCGTCAGCCGGAACATTTGCTTACATTATCATGTTACTGTATTGCATGACTGTCGACTCAAAATATACATTTACACTACTCACCTGTACGTGCATTCCGAAGAAGCAAATGTCAGTTCCGTCCACCTCCTCGAAAGCAAACAGCGCCTTCGCCCGGTACGGGAACTCGGCAGACAGTTCGCCCGAGTCCACAAACCTGGACTTCATTCCGGCTTTGACTTCCACCATCTACAACAAAAAACATAATATTCAATATCAATGAATATTTGCATGCGTTAACAACTACAGTGGAGCGGCGGTCAGTCCTAAAATAGACGCAGTATTTGAGTAGCTATGTAACTGCCGCTCGTCAAAACGGCGACAGGCTCACCTTCTCCGACGACGCCACAACCCTGATGTGCACCTCACCAGCGCCAGCCTCTTTTTTCTTAAGGAAATTATTAACTCTCGTCTCAATATAAATGCCAAGTTTAGAAGTCGGTAGCTTCTTTGCACAAAACTTATTTTCTTTCCGTTTCGCCGCCTTCTTCTTCAAACAATTATCACAGCAAAAGCCCTGAGGCCATATTTGGTCGTGGTGCAGCACACAGATCTGGTGTTGCTTCCGGCCGCAGTCCATGCACAGGACAAAGGGTTCCTGCTCCAAGTGATCATTTTTCATCTCCTTGAATTGGTCCTTTTTGATCGCTCTGCAAAATAAATTATCACAAATTTCCATATAAATATATTATTTACATGACAGCTAAACAAATTAAACAGAGAATAATATATATTTAAAAAAAATGTTAACAACAAATTCTGATCGATATTTAAAATGGCAACGGATAAAACAATAATTGAAGATATAAGCATACAAAGTATAAAGGAACCGGTGGAGACTCACGTCTGCGACTGCAGCGGGTCGTCGCCGAGCGTCACGGTGTCGCCCTGGATGTCATTGAAGCATTTCTGGCAGAAGGTGTATCTATCGGACACAACCCCATACGCTTTTAGACTGTATTCGAAATCGGCCGCGTAGCGATGGCATGTGAGGTGTGACGGGAGCGTGTGGTGTGCAGGCGGGCAAGGTCGTGCGTCGAGAAGGCGAAAAAAAAATTAGTAAGCGATCAGAACATAAAAGGGGAGTGATTAGTCGACGGACGGAGGCCGGCTACCACACATGCCTATAAGTAATGGAGTCGAACATCACCAATGCTTTACAGTAGCATTTACATTTTCAAATATTTTTGCAAACTTTTACATAAGAAAATTTTCCAAAATAAATATATTCCAGTTTCGATGAGATGGAATTATTACATTTTTAATAGCTAAACAATTTAATCAGATACGCCCAGAAGAGTATAATTTCCATTTTTATAAGCATGTTGACAACAATTTAGTCTTAATAATATTACAATTACAGGCACCAGGGCTCAAACGACGAGCAACAGTTTCAATACAACTAGCCATTACACAGTAAGTTAACATTATATTAGGTCAAGCGACACACCACTACGTGACGTAATGTTTGGTTAGAATTTCGCGGAGTATTTTCAAATTTTATCGATTATTGATTGACTGCATTCGATTTCAATAGGCGTGTTAGCTTACTGGTATTGCGAATATATTTATAGGAATAATACAAAGCGATAGAAAGCTCTTTGTTATGAAACAATATATGGAGCGAATTTCACATAGTTTTAAGACAGTATGATAAATTGCAAAAATGAGATGTCACTTATAATTATTCAAAGTTTGTGTTTGTGCGTCACAAACGTCTGCCTACTGTGTGCCTTAACAATATAAAATATGCTTTTTTAAAATATCTATTTTTTAGGATTTAGGAATTTTTGTAACGCGTTTGAAGCCACGCGTTCATGTGAGACAACAGCCCATGCACTGTGTTGCTACATGCTGCAGTGACTCATGACACTGGCTACTGTTCATACTATCATAGCTACCTCTGTGATTGGTAAAATGTCAAGGACCTGTATGTAAATTACTTTTTATAATTCTTATCTTCATTGAGAGGCTTAGAAACAAGTATATGTAAGAAAAAATAATTCTATTTATATTACAAGTTCACCCACTGACATAATTTAAATATTTCAACCTTAGTGCACAAAGACCACAATGGTTTGTAAGTTTTTCATGTTTTTTTGATTTGGCTTAATTTAATTGTATGCACAGTGTCATGAGATAATGTGCACTCTCATAAACCCTCTGAACATAATAACAATTTTAATAGTGTTTCACATTAAGTGCAAATAGTCACAAAGTAATTTTTTTTTAAATTTTCATTAGAAAAAATTGATTAAAGATGTTGCAAGATGAGCATTAGTTAACAATTGCCGTATGACATATTTTCCAATGACAGAGTTTCAATTATTTTATCGCTATGGTCTTCACAATGGTTATTGGCAGTGAAATATCTACTAATTTGCTATTTTTAAATAGTCAAATGTGACATTTCTGCAGTAAATGATAATCGAAAATTTAATCAAAATTGTCAGAGTAAACATATTTTTGGATGCCCAATAATCAATAATTTTTTCTATGTTATAAATAATTGTAAATCGTTGAAACCATAATATATTTTCGTATAGAGTGGAGGCGACAGTGAGGAGCCTCCGTGCACACACCTGTTCTGGTAACTGAAGTACTTGGCGTCGCGCGGGATGGTGCACAGCTGCTTGCCGTAGCAGCACAGCACCTGCGGGTTGAAGGTGTACTTGCGGCCGCAGCAGTAGCCCAGGCTCTGCATCACCGGGTCTATGTCCAGCTCGAATACTTCTGACAGCTGTCATTTAAACGAAAACCATTCATGTAATCATTTCAATCGTTTGTATATATATATATATGTATATCATTAAAGAACACTTTCGCGATTTATAAGATATCATTATTTTTTTTAACATAATTTACTATATGTGACAACTAAGCTCACTATGGATCGATACGTCAAACTTATAATGCAGGTTAATCCTATATACCTTTGTACAATATCTGTAGACGCGCGAGTTTTTTCTATTGTACAGCCAGGCGTTCTCGAACATGAGCCACACGTCGTCCACATACTCCCAGGGGTCCTTGTACATGCCGTCGTCCAGCTTCTTCTTGATGGTAGAGAGATCGATGGGCCGCGTCACAATATCGAAGTAGTCTGGGATACCCAGCGCCTGGGCGTCTACCGGTTGACGGAAGGGCAGGGACTCTGGGTCCAGGCGAAATAAGTTCTCTAGTGTGGGCAGGAGCGCCTGACGCAAGTCTTCCGGTTTGAAAACGAATATTCTTCGCTGCCCCCTGTCTAAAACGTCCACGCTCGTCTCGCCCGGTTCCTCCTTGATCTCCTGCTTAATCTCTAGCTTGATCTCCTGCTTAATCTCCTGCTTGATGCCAACTTCCTGCTTGACTCCCACCTCCTGCTTGACACCGATCTCTTGCTTGATCTCCTTCTTAATAACGAAGTCGAACCGCTCCACGGGCTCCTTAACGTCGACGTCGTCGCGCATGCCCTTGCCGCCGCAGTCCACGTCGTCGGGCTCGTCCTTGACGCGCGGCTCGTCAGGCTCGCGCTTGACGCGCGTCTCGTCGGGCGGGCTGTCGTCTGCCGACGCGGCCGCCGTGAGCGCCGCCATTTGCGCCGACACGGACGCGGGGCGCGACGCGGGCCGCGGCTCGGGCGCGGGGCTGGGGTGCGCCAGCGGCGTGGCCGGCGTGCCCACGCCCGCCGGCGACGCGCCCGCCTCGCCGCGGAAGGCCGCCGAGTGGTTCATGAAGGGGCTCGCTACTGGCCCGCCCAGCGCTCGCGCCTTCGCGTCCGACTGGTGGTTCGGCGACGCGAGCGGCGCGGGCCCGTTGCTCTGGATGGATGGATACTGAGGGGCGGGCGACGTCATCGGTTGCCCGAATGGGGACATGCCCGGTTGACCCACGCTGCCGACCCCGACGCTCCCGCCGTTTGGTGTCTGCGGCATCTAGTTTGATAAATCACACTTTTTAATACTTAAAGTTAAATTCGAATGATTTTCGTTGTTTCTAACATTTTTTTATAAATAGAATTGTCAAAGGTTACCAAGAAGGAAAAAAGTAATTCAGTTTAAAAACAGGATAAAAGAAATAAAAGTAATTATAACAAATATTGTCTAAATTAAGCAGTTGAGATGATATTACCAATGATACTCTATTCCCTCTAAATAACATTGAGATTTTACTTAAGTCCTCCCCTCATTTTTATCTAATGTAATGAACAGATACCCCAAAAAATCTTTTTTACCTTTTTTGTGTCTAACACTTATATGTAATAGATTTATGTATTATTTTCATTAATTACTGTCAATAATTATGGTTAGATTACAATAAACAATAGCAATAGATGTCCACTCAAATAACACACCTAAATACATGTATAAATATTAATACCTGATTTGGACTGGGTCCGGGCGGCCCGACCAGGTTGGATTGGTATGTCATGCGACTGCCGGGCATGGACAGCGGCAAGCCGCCCGGCGAAGGGATGCGCATGGTCGGCAGGCCGGGCTGGGCGGATAGATTAGGCCGGTTCACGCCCACGTTGCCCACGCCGACGGCACCGCCGACGCCCACGGCGCCTCCTACTCCTTGAGCGACTCCTTGCGCCGTGGGCCTAACGCCGCCCATCACGCTGCCGCCTGACATCACGCCCACAGATTGCTGCAGCTGATTTTGTTGCTGCTGCTGCTGCTGTTGCTGTTGTTGGGCTTGTAGTTGTTGTTCCTTCCTTTTCTGTCGTTTTTCCTCCAGTTCCTTTTGTATCTTGTATATCTTTTCGGCTAACAAGTGGTAATATTCCGATCGCGTGCTCGCCATTTCGTACATATCACCCTCTACTTTTCTTGCATAAGCCACTAAATTATGCATTCTTTTATCTAACATAGCTGATGGATCTGGCGTGGGGAAGATAGCTTGAACCCTGTTGATATTAAGTTATAATCACTTGTTTTGTTTTGTTCAGATGTGAAAGTAAATGTACAAATAGATCATGCCTTACAGTTTATGAACAAGGTGGTTTCTGAGATCGGCTGTTATAGACTGGTGCCACTCCTTCGTGCCAGAGACGGGATTCGCGGTGACGGTGCCGCCAGGAAGTTGCAGGGTCCCCGTACTCATCTAAAATAACCAAAATACAAGTTTCCATAAGTCAGATCATAACCGAAATTACTGAAATAATCAATAAAACAAAAAAATCGAAATATCATATAGATAAGCCTGTGTGTAGAGAAAACCTATGCTAACCAATTGTTGCTGCTGCTGCTGCTGGAGGTCAGGTTGCGTTTGCTGCGCGAACAGCTGCTGCATGGGCGTGGCCTGCTGCTGCGCCGGCACCACGTCTGAGAGGCCGGGCGGGCGCGGCACGGGCATGCGCAGCGGCGCACGCGTCATACCGCCGCCCACCATGTTCGACACCGACGTGGGGCACGTGATTCCCAACGCCTCGTAAGCGCGTTTCATGTCTGCGCCCGAGCCCACGCCCACACCTACGCCCGCGCCGCCCCCCACGCTACCTAACGTCACGCCGCCGCCCACCCCAACACCGGCGCCTGCATTCGTGTTCGTCGGCGCCGTATTCTGTGCCACGCCTATAAAACAATAGATTTTATTAGAAGTATTTCCAAATAATTTTATATCGTCGAACTGTGAGTGCTTTAATTGGCCTTAAGGGCTACAGTGGGAGCTTGAACTGTTTAGCCAGCAATCCCGGGAAAGACGACGGTATGTGTGGCCGCATATTGAGTGGGAACATAAAGGTACAAAAGTACGGCTTCTGCCGACAGTATGACCCGCAAGGGCATCGCGCTAGAAGGGCACCAGTGCGTATAACTAATCATTCCAGAATCCTCTTAGCAGCACAAGGACAGCCATTGATAAAAATTTAGCAGGTTAAAAATCTCACACAACCCAGCATACTGACTAGTTTTTTATGGTTTTTATTATGTAATCCATAAAAAATAACCATAAAACATGGAAATATGGTGAAAACGCGATTTTAGAACTTTGGGGTTAAATATATGTATAACAAAAAATGGAAAAAAAGATTTGAAAGCAATTTACGAGCCTCATTAAAATAAAACCTCTAAAATATATTTCACCTGCTTTCAAACGAAAGTAACTGTTGATTGAACTGTCATTACCGGATAAAGGATTGACGGGCGCAAGGCCGCTGGGTGCGGGTGCAGCGGGCACGTTGACCCCGACGCCGACGCCGACTCCAACTCCGACGCCGACTCCGACGCCCACGCCCACTCCCGCGCCGCCCACGCCGGGCGTTGCGTGCGAGCCCGCCGCTGCAACCACTCGTTCAAATGAGTCATTCACTTAAAATTATAAATTGAGGTTGACCACATCCAAGTCATAAGATGCAACTAAACCCTGACCACTGGGGGGTAGCAGCGTAGGCTGTGCTAGCTATTTTCTGCAATGTCTAACTCGCTTGCTTAATAAACCATCAGGAAAGGCCTGTGTCCAGCAGAGGACTTCGACAGGCTAATGATAATGAAGACCACATACTACATGTATGGGTAACATTAAAAGAATGTTTAGAGATAATCTAACAAATGACCTACATGTTATGAGTGTTACAAGGTCAACAAAGCCTGATCACAGTTTGTACCATTAGCCAGATAGCTGAGATACACATGAGACTTGTATGAAGACTTGATTGTAGATCAACAGTAAAACAATATTAAAATTTGTATGATCTCACTAACACAAGTTTTGCTGACTTTTTTGAGATACTCATCACAATAAAATTATATACAGTTGTATACAAATGTTGACTAGTCATTTAAATAAACTAAGAACTTACCATTCATTGTTGTAGTTCTAGTCCGGTCTGCTTGTTTCAGAGGCAAACATACTGGACAGTCATTCTTGTTACAGTGTTTCCAGTGATTAATAATTTGTCTTGACGATGAGCAATGGGGAACTACACAATTTTTACCAGCCTGCAAAACACCCATAAATGTTAATATTGTTACATTAAAAATCATACATTAAGAAATATTATATCCACATGGTACTTGCACATCATAAACAAGTGAATATTTACACATATTTACCTGACAAGACATCATATGATTAAGGACCCCTTTCATAGTTTTACAGTGTGGTAGTGAACATTGCCATATCTCGCCATTCGACTGTGACTCTCGTCTTTGACATTTATGTGCATGTAGTAACAAAACTAGTTGCTGCTGTATCAGCTTCCTCTTCTCAGGATCTGCGATGGAGCCTGAGTTGGGCTGCTGTGGGGTTGGTTGCGCTGACACAGACTGCGTCGCCGCTTGCGGTTGTGACTGTATAAGAATAAAAATATATATTTTGTTTGGTAATTTATTCAGCCATAAATAGTATTGGTTAATACGATTTAATCATAAATCACAAGAGTATTTTATTTTGTAAATAAATAGAAAATTCTGCTTGAGATATATATTCTTTTTTTAATATAAAAAACATCATAACCAAGGTTTTGCACTTAATAGATACAACATATAAATATATATATATACCACATTCAGTAAGAGATCGGATGTATCTCAGCTCCTGAGAAACTGAACATCCTTGGCCTACGGAACCGGGCATCCTTATCCTAAGAAACCAAGTGTCTTTATCTTAAGCAATCGAGCATCCTTATTATAAAATACCAGGCATGCTAATCCTAAAAAATCAGGCACCTTTAACTACCAGGCATCCTTATTCCAAAAAACCAAGTATTGCATTGTATCTCCTTCATTCTAATTGTAATAATTGAATGTCTACCACAAGCCCCAAGGGATAGCAGCTAAACATCATTCTATGTCACATTTGGTGATAGAGGCTATATAAATGTACCAGTGGCACTAAGAGAAAGCAACTTTATCACAAAAAATGGATTTTATTTAGCATAAAAGTGTCATCTGGTTATTTAAAAAAAATGTAACTTCACGCCTGTAATCCCTGAAGAGGTAGGCAGAGGAATGTAGAACACTCCCATGTTTCACTGGTTACGTTTTATCCCACATGTAATAGGTGGTGAGCCTATTGCCATGCATCGGGCACATATCCAGACTCCGAACCACTACCAGAATTTTAATTAG
>DWEI01001567.1:0-16351 GCA_018245875.1 Mysoria ambigua
CAAAAATATAAATGTTTTTGTAATGCTATTAAGTATTATAATAAATAGGTATTGCAAAATAATGCTTGATTATTCGAGCGATTTAGATTAACTTATTGTCTTAATATATTAAACGTTTTATTGTTTAAAATTATGAAACTAACAATTTTGACAATTAACAATTAATTCAACAAATAGCCATAATTAAATGTATCGAAACGCCAAATGCGCGTCTGATACATTCTCATCAATCGTGAATGTTCCTAAATACCAGATCGTTTTTTGTCAGACGGGAACTACTAAAAATGGCGTGCGCCTCTGAACAAGTAACACGCATTGCTTAGCAGAGCGTTGGGAAAAGCGCGCATCCATGCGCATCCGCTGATCTCGCGCGCGTGCGTCAAGCGATATAACACTCCGATAACTGACGTATTGTTTCATATGGAACTTGTATGCGAGATTGAGTATTGATTTGATTGCGGCTACGTCAAAATGGCGTGTTGGTACACAGTGAAAAAATACGCTTTATAAACGTTAACATAACATTACGCGTGTAATACCCGAAGAGATAGGCAGGGGAGTGCAGTACACTCGCATGTTGCACCAGTTACGTTTACATCCTATCATTGCATAAGTGGTGAGCCTGTCGCCATGCACCAGACGTAATTCCGAGCCACTTCTAAAAAATTTAACAAAAAATACCAGACGACGAATTTAAATAGTACCCAAGTAAGAATTTGAACTCAGAACCAATTAATCGGCAATCGCCCTTGCAAACACGCAATCAACGAGACTGTGGACTGCAGGATTCAAGTTTGCGCGCCATGAAATGAACTGAGTCAGAAAATCAAAATGACGATAATACAAGGTACTTTTAGATTTTCGTACTGATTAATATAAATTAAAAGACTTATGAACATTTAAAATAAAACATTTATTTACAATGATCAAATAACACACTTATGCGAAAATAACGTTTAAAATTATTGGCGATAAATAACTATACTAATTTGAAAGAGTAAAAGCAAACTTAGAAAATATAAAGAGTGGCACGTTTTAAGCATAAAAAAATTAAAAATTTCCGAACGATGAACGAATTCGAGATCTATGTTATATTATTCTAATAATTTGAATAACTCTAATCAATTAATAAGTTAAGAAATTTAATTCAGAAATGCTCTTTCGTGAAACATGTAATACTTCTCGTTACTTAATCTGAAATCACATCTATACTTCTGTTATTTTAAGGAGGAATATTATTTCTACCACAGTTTTATAGAATTCTAACAATAGCCAGTTCTTTTACAGTAAGCTAAATATTCTCTGTCTTCATTTTCGTTGTCTTCGTATTCTCTATCGCGAGGTCTGTACCGAGTGTATGAAGAGTCCATAGATGAATGTTGAGGTCTTTTGGAGTATCTTCGATCTTTCGTTTCTGTCTGGTGCTGTGGCCATCTTCTTCTGCTGTGTTCTGAAAACGCCGTTCGTGAAGGCCTGCGCGGACGGTTACGGGAACTGTAAATCACACAATTATTTTTCTTAAAATTTCATACATTACCCTTTTATATATTTTTTTAATTATATAAGCTCATTTGTATAAATTTATATGTATAAATCCATTTATAGGAATTCATTTGATCCATATGACTTCATTATATGTATTATAATAAACCTATTAATATATATTTGTAATATAAATGTTTTTATGCTTATTTACTAAGGCCATATTATAAAATGCTTTTTTTATTCTTTTTCATGCACTTTAAACTATCATTTTCTCCAGAAACTACCTGTCAAATCTGGGTAGTAGTCAAAAATATAGTCGGCATAATGTAAAACTAATATAATAAAAGACTTGATAGCAACTGATGCGTTATTATACACAATTCTTGTGTTTAAAACAATTACAAGTGCTATGATTAGTTGAATTAATTGTATAATCAAGTTAAATAGACGTCATAACATTTAGCGCAAAAACGCACATACGCATCGTGTATAAAAGAGCGCTAGATATTACTTTGGAATATAATGATCACTTCCTCGATGAAAGGCGGAGTCCTTAAACTTAATTGCACGCTCGGCTTATGCACAACACGCGTTATTGTAGTGACATAACCGTCAGTGACGACTACGCATACATTGTTTGCACGAAAGTGGAAAGTTTCGAATACTAAATAACTTTTTTTCTTCTTTGGCCTTGGCAATGACATTATTAAGTTATTCACACGTTCATTTTTACCACTTGCTAAAAAAGATGACGCGAATAAACGCTTGTTGTTGTTCAGTAACATTAGTACTTAGATTGTGTCCAAAAGAAAAAGCATTGACAGGACAAACTTCAAAAGTGTTTTCTGTGCATAACACTTAGAATATTGAGAATTATAAACTACCATTACAACTCGATAAGAACTGTACTTTCTACTTCAACGCAATCTTATATAAATATTTCACCATTAAAGGGATTTAGTACGCAATTTCTTACTTTTTAGGTCTCTTGGAATAAGGTACCCTTTTGCTGCTCTCCGGTCGGGGCACGTGATCAGAATCCTCGTCGTGATCCAAGTTATTGAACTCGTCGCGATGTTTCGTGTGGTGGAACACTGGCCTTATTTGCGGTATTGGCACGGGATACGGTTTTGCCACTGGCACTGGCACCTTGAAAAATAAATATTTCGAGTTATAGCTAAATGAAATTTGGATACTATTACTACAGTTTTTACTTAATCTACTGTGTATATTACTGTGTGTGTAATACTAGTGAATCGTAGGAATGTTCTGGATTCCTCTGCCTACCCCTTCGGGGATTACAGGCGTGAAGTTAGGTTTACTGTGTATATAACAATCGTGACATGCATAACTATACTACATAATAAAATTACATACATACGTACATATGTAGCGTGACTTATATAATGTTATATAAATGAAACGATCTACGAGTATTGTGCACGAAAAGATTTACTGAAAGCGTAATGTCGTGTAATAACGAGATCCAAAATTCTTAAATAGTTCACACTTGTATATACATTAATGCCATGTAAGATTGAGTACGCAGTACTTGTTTGAATAAGTGACTAAGAATCCATATTACCCCTTATTTTAATTTAATAAGTAAGACGAACGATATAGAAATTATGTTTGATATTTTTTATGTTCACTACCTGCTTTTCAACATGCACAGGCACTGGCTTCTCTATGGGATATGGAACCTTTTTGAAGACGGGGTAAGGGACAGGCTTCTCAATGGGTACCATTAACTCTTGGACGACCGGTACAGCTATCGGCCTGGGGACGGGCACGCGCACGGGGTAAGGCTGCGGTACCGGTATTATCACCGGATGGGGCACTTCTATCTGGAAACCAATTCATCCATCGAAGTGTGCAAGTGAAAGTACCAACCTCCGCAAAGACCATGCCCAGGCAACCCACTGAATGTTTAGGTGTAGGAAAGAATGCATTTGAAACTCCAACTTGACTTTCGGATTAGGAAAATTATCACACACTAAAACACTACTCATCCGTATCGCATTACATGCAAAACTAATCGCCTCAATGCGTGCATAATTAACGCTTATGTTCATAGATTTTTTACTTCTTTAATAAATCAGACATTGTTTAAAAGTCAATACAACGTAGACAAACAACTAATTTAATAAAAATATTCGTTCATATTTAAGTTACGTCTAAAATTAAATCAATTACTTGAATAACGGAAAAAAATAACTAAGTTAAACGTTTTGCACTGTAAATACAAATTTTGTCACTCGTGAAAACTTTTTGTAGATATATTTATCCGAGAGTTGTGAGTCGCTTGCGCCTCTACTCTATTCCTATATTATTTTCTCTAAGAACATTGATCCCATCTAATAAAGCATGAAATGATTGTGGGTCATTGAGCTCATTATTATTTTCCAACAGACCCTAAGCTATGATTTGAAGTACAATCAGTTTCTCTTTCTAAGCAGGTACCTGACTTGGCTTGATTTGATCTAGATACTGCCTTTTCACAACACCACTATGAACGATATTTATCTGGGAAAATAACATAATTATTATGTACTACCAAAATTGATGTAACAAAGAAACTTATTTTCCATGTGTTTTTCATAATTGTAAATGCAGTACCTATCTATATGTTTTATTATTATTTGAACCTACAGCTTTCTTTAAACCCAGAATTCATTTCTATATGATATCTGTGTTTGGATTGAATATACGAGCAATGTAACTAAGGTGTAATATTTCACGATTTCCCTTATCGACTGCAAAGGCTTGAGGCATGTGAGCTCATCTTATTGACCGAGAGCAAGCGAAGAAACTAGTGCGCGACGTGCGCCGTTGTTGCCATCCGCATTCCATCTTCGCCTTTTTGCTCACTAATTACATAAAAGTCACATTCAATTGTCGGCACACAACGTCATCGATACTCTCAAACAAAAATGATAAACACTTACCGGATACGGTTTCGGTACAGGCTCGTGAACAGGTTTCACGTTAGAAGCATATGATTCGTAATCATGGAATGCATCTTTTTGTTTTGATTTAATGTAATCTATTCTCCACTTTTCGATAAGTTTTTTATAATTGTTTTCATCGGGAATTTCGCTAGGCGTAGTATCAAATGCAGACAGATACGATGGTCTTAAGGTATCTCGAGTACGTAATCCCAGAAGATCTTCTTCAGGTTTGAATCTTGTACTAGTTATCTCTTTGTTCCAATCGTATGGTGGTCTTTGTGGTTTGTAAGGTCGGTAATTATTATGAAATGGTAAATCAGTGTCATGATCTACTGATTTTACGTCATATTTTCCATATTTAGGAGATGATGGCCTATGTGGTATGTGGACGACATCGTCGTTGTGATTTTCATCATCAAATTGAGGTCTTCTTTTATGATTTTTATCAAATGAATATTCAGTTGATTTAAATATATTGCCCCAACTAGATGTAGATGACGGCGTTGTATCATAAAAAATTTTGAATCTATTTAGATAATCTTCGGCTGGTTTAATTTGCTCACGAGTGTTAGTGAACTCAGATTCGTCACCAAATTGTGTTTTCAAATTATTTATTTTATTGAAATTTGTATAGTCCACGCTAGGAAATTGATAATCTAATAAACCTATGTTGCTACTGGCAGGGATAATTTCGTCCACATTACTGTTAGACTGTTTTTTTGGTTCTTCGAAATCATACTTAAAACTTGTGTTACTATGATTAGTTGAATACTGATATCCTTTCATAGAATTTTTTGACGAATTGTAATCATCATTACTGCTTACAAATTTATTGCTAGAAACAGCTACATCATTGTCTGTGGCGGGTGAGATATCATTGTTTGTAATTTTTACGGGTTTCGCTTTCCACTTTTCTCTGTATTCGACGTTTGTTACGGTGCCTTTATATTTATTATTTGAGTAATTAAGAAATCCATTTTCATTAGAAATTGGATAGTATTTTGCTACCTTTTTGTCATCTTTTTCTTCGTTATCAAAACTATTTTTTGTGGAAGATGATACTTTGAAAAATTTATCGCCATTGTTGTTGTAACTATTTTCATATCTCGTGTCATAACTAGTACTAGTGGCTGTATTAGAATTACTTAAAGGTTTCATGTTCGCGGGATAATTACCTTCTAAATCCTCGGAATAAAATTGTTTATTTATATTTGTGAAGTCTATCACTCTCGGAAAATTCAATAGATTTGAAATATTACTAGTTGGCGTCTTCATAAAATTTTCCACACTTGCTACAGGGTATTGAGGTCCATTTTTTACAACATTGTGGTGACCGCTAGGCTCGGATGTCACTGGTTTACTATTGTTGGAATGATAGCGCTTCTTAGATTTATAGTATTTTTCATTAGTTTTCTCGTTGGAAAAGGTAGTGGGCGGGTCAGTAGTGAACGCTTTTACACCTACGTCATTATAACCGTCGTAAGGTTTAGCTTTATTTTTGGTAATTATTTTTGCTCCATATATTGGAGTTCTAGACTTTTCTATCCTTTGACCATTATTCGAATCTACACCGCCATATTTATTTTCATCGGAATTTATATTTGTAAAACTAAATGTATTCATTGTATTCGGTTCAATATGAAACAGTCCTAATTGCTGTCCATCACTTCCTGTACTAATCGATTGTGTATCTGGCAAATGAGATCCAAAACCAGTACTAAAATCAGAAGAGTCCATAGCTGTCGGAAATGCAGGCCCGTAAAGTCTAGTTGTAGATTCCTCCTTACCTCCGTTACTACTGAGATATGTGGCGTAATCCGGGGAACTCGGGATGAAGCCGTCATATGATCCGACATCGTTGAAGCCAAAATTTGAATAAGTTAACACGTTGGGCTGCGGGAACGTGGCCCCCTCTTCCTCCGCCGTTATGCGTTTCCTCTTAACTTTTTTCCCATCGACAATGTCAAAAACTAGAAGCGCCGACAGAAAGACAATTGTGACTTTGTTATTGAACATGATTTTGTATTCCACTAATAGTTTAAGAACCACTATTCACATAGTTGGAGTGCGTGAATGCTGGTCGGTGTCCGAGAAGCGACTGGTGGTCCGACCGCAGCGCCCGGGGGTTGCGGCTCTCCTACGATCCTACGAAAATGAAAGCGTTCACGCTTCGCAAACCCGACAATTTTCCAACGATCATTATCGGTACACAGTAATAGTGAGTTCATTGTATCCTAATAATTCATGTCACAGTAATCAAATGCGTACTTTTTCTTCGTGTGCGCTGTTATTTCCGTCATTAGCTGTTTAAAATTTATGCATATTTCTTACTAATTGGTGAGTTCCTATTTTTGCATGTGATTTTTTATACAGGTGTGTGATATTGGGTATAATAATTGAAATAGTAATAACTTTATTACTTCGAAAAGTTATTTCATGGAAAAAAATGAAACACCAAATTGCTAAAACACTTTTATTGGTCTATGCAAATTATCTTTGATACAATTTCATGGTCAACATTATTATGAAGAATAATAAGTCACTTAAAGCTACTTTTTTAGTTACATAATATCCAACTTAAATGGCCACTATACCGACAGCTTCGCAAGCTAATTGTATTTTGTACTAAATATCTAGAGTACAATATAAACTAAAAATTTTTGAAAAACAAACGAAGACATTTAATTAAGTGAAAATACAACAAGTGGAATGATTTTTTGAAATTTTGTATTTTTTGAGAATCATCTTCCTATATTTTGTTACATAATTTTTATATAATTGAAAACTCTAATACAAATCTAATTATTTGAAAATAACAAACAATACTTAAAAAGAAAACAAAATGCTATTTAGAAATTATCACCTATCTAGCTACGATTTAAATGTTACATGACGTTATCTAATATCTATGTGAATTTATTGTAAACGAATCACAGACTAGACATCGAAAAATGTATTTTTTGAAATGTGATTCGGCATTAGAGGCGCCCGTTTGGCACGTCCGCTAAGTTTGGGATTTGACAAAACGATAAGATATTTGTATTCAAAATAAACATATTAGATACTAGAGATTCTATTGATTAATGTCCTAATAAGGTAATAATGGGAAAAAAATCCCGAAAACAACCTCGTAAAATACACCTAACTACCTGCCCTTTTTTCATTTGATGTCCGCATAAAATACATGACGACCATAATATATATCTAACATTATAAACACGAATCGCTACCGAAGACACTTGAAGCTACACGTTACAATCGAAGAGAGAATTTATAAATTCAACATAACAGCTGTCGATTGCAAATTACAAATAACTACAGTACAGCAATACCATATAACCCCAAGCCGCGAGAGCCGGGCATTACATGATAATAGTTTGAAAAACCCTAACACTTGTAAGATTTAAAAGACGATAGGTACTCTATAGGTTTCAAATATAGGTATATATAAAAAATATTTATCTATCACTTACATGAACACGTCGATCCACACCGCCTCCTACTACTGGTCGAATTATTTTTTGGTAAACGGGGCAATAACGTCACGTTGATAATCTTGTAAATAGTTATGTTCCGTGAATAATTTATGTTTAAAAATCTAACATTCATAAGACTTCTACACTCTTTATAAAATATAAAAGTATGGGGGGTCATAGTTTCCAACGTGGTGCTATTTACTATAATTATCATTAAACGTCTATAATATCTATATGATTATATCGATCAACGCCTACACAACAGTACATCTACGGAGACAGTACGCGAAGTAACAAGAATAGTGGACGCGGCGGCCGCGCGTCAGGCGCTGCTGCTATGGAACGTTCTAGTAATGGCAGTTTCCATTTTAACTAAACAAAAAATGCCTCTATTTAAAAATGTTATATATGGAGCCGAAGATATTAGTAAAGTGATCTGTTAAGTTCAAAATTCTGCACCTATTTCGATTCGTGTGAAGTGAGGATTGTCTCGTACGAAAATGTAGAATTATTTCATAACCGAGAGCCTGAAGCCGGCCGGCTCTAAGTGCATACAAATGAACACTACCTAGAAACACGGAATAGACGTTAAAAGTTTAAAAAATAGTTCTCTTGTTGAAGTCGACATTTACCCTTAACATTACAGCTCACGCAGTCGATTGATCAGTCAGTGATCGTACGAAAAGAAGTAATTAATCACAATCAAAAATGTTATATGGTAACAAAAATCTTATTTATTTTGTTCTGTTGAATATCCTGGTATATCTACAGACACAACGAAATATTTTAAAATATCATGAAAAGAATATGTTTATTTACTTAAATTAACAATACCTACACTATCATACATTAATTTTTAACATAAAGTTTAGTATTTTGTGACACTTTTAGTGACTAAGTTTCGATGATAAATTAAAGAATAACCCGGCAATTACCCACTTTCATATTAATAATACGAAATTAACAAAAATAACCAATTATAGCCCAAGATGTTGCAAAATATGAAGTTTTCATATTATTGAATTATATTTTTGTCTATTTATAAATGAACTGTGAAATATAAAGATCTTCCAAACCAATAATTTCTGATCGATTTAGTACAATATAAACTACAGCGACATCTAGTTTTAAATGAAGATGTTGTATATTGATGAAAATAGATGGCGCTTCACCTCATTTAAAAAATGATAAACAATTGATAACAAAGATGTGAATTTTCCATTAACATTAACGTCGCAATATTTGTTGCAAGGTACTTGTAAGAAATACACATGACATTGACAGTACTTGAAAAAGCCGCTCAAGGGATCAATTTGGCAATTAGGTAAGAAGACTATAATCGAGATATACTTGCATTTGGCTAAATGTTAAAAGAAAATTCTAATTCAGAACACAAATAACAAGGTAGGGTACGAAACTAGAAAAGATTCCGAATGGCTGGGTGCGGCGGTCAGTGCGCGGGCGCGGCGGGCGCGGGCGCGGCGCGGCGCAGGCGCGCGCGCACGGCGCTGAGCGCGGGGTGCGCGGCGGGGTCGGCGTCGCCCGCGCCCGCCTCCGCCTGCTCCAGGCGCCGCGCGCGCTCCGCTATCGCACGCTCCAGCTCTGCAAATTACGACGATTGTTTTGATTAATCTAATTTTGATTGTAGTTCAATTGTATAACGGACACGAATAAATGCCCTGGCCCCTGACGGGTGGAAGAATCGCTGGTACAAAGAGACAGATCTCCATCATTGGTATTATTTTATTGGTATTTGGTATTTACCCCTTACAGTATTACTAAATAATTATTAATTAAGTATATTACCCCTTACATTTTTACAAAATTATTGGTATTTACCCCTTACAAGAGGAAGTCTATAGCCAGCAATAGATTGAGATAGGCTGATGATGATGAACTATTTATTTTAATGGCCATTATTATTAAGGCTGAAGATAAAGAACTATTTAATTGCCATTATAATTATTAAATAGATGCTTCTTCGAGTGTCCGTATCTGTTCTACTTTAGAAGAAATACGATCATTATAGCTGGTTCAATTTCGTACAAAATTCATTATATTAGTTATTGTGTAAACTTATTTATGTGCGCTCGGAAAAACGAAAAAGGCCTAACTGATGGATGAGACAATCATCGACAATCATTACATCATTATATCTAGGAGACATCAATACATACGAGTTATATTCAAATTACGATGATATTAGGTTATAATTGCGGTTTGATTGTTATACTTTATAATACTTATATGTATGGCATATGAATAGCAGATGTATGTTAACTAAATTTAAATATAATAATATCTTACGATAATTATATGCCTGACTCCTTAATTCCACATACCAAATTCAAATTGTTTATGTATTAAATTTACAATACTAGTATTAGAGTACCATGTGTAAAAAGAGGGAAATTTATGTTTTAAGCAATGCGTAATTTATGCATAAGTTATCAAAATCGAGAAATGGGAATTACTGCAATCGGCGGGAGCTCATGAGGAAGGACCTCGTATAGATCCGAAACTATGGCTACGGCATTCCAAAAAAACATAAATGAGTCTAGCCGGCTTAATGCTTAGTCAATTTATTATCAGTTCCAAAATACTGGCCACTTTTTTTTTCAAATTGTATACATCCCACTTCGGACGTATTACAAAATAAAATTTTCTTTATTCGTGTTAACAAGAAACGAACATCACTTAGTTATTGGTATAGCAATGCTCACTTTTACCAGACACGATATCTCTTCACGACAAGGTAATGACTTTTTGCCTGCAATAATATCATAATAATGTTATACTCTATTCTGCTTCTGCAGAACAAAACAGGTTTGAATTTAGATTGATGGGTAAATGACTTATGGTAAACAATTAAGTACCTACTGATCATCTTGGCAATATTTTAGATATGTTTTCAGTGTACATATAAGTTGATCGAAATTATTACGTGCATTGTTTCTAAAGATTTAAATATATATCTTTATAACTAAAATATCAACAAAAAAAATGGTAACTGGTCAGTTAATGGCAAATTTCAGCTACATCATTCACTCGGCCAAATACTAGCAGCGCTTAGTATTGCTTACACTGATACAGTTTCTAACAATTCAACACCGCTAAGCTATGATCGCTTCAACATTGCTACTACAGTTAGTTAGTTGTTGTAATGATATAAAATTACTGTAAAACGAGAAACCAGTATCAGTATCACTTTCATACTACCTTAGCTGCTGACGTCAAAGGCACCTCGAACTACGGTGAGATTTATAGACGACCGTACCAATATTAAACAGCTTAACTAAGTTACGCCGCCCATGTCTCATGCCGGTGAATATTACCGGCACCCAAGCTAATGAAATTAACTTTAAGCCAAATTAATGAAATTAACCTTAAGCCAAGTTAATGAAATTAAATTTCATTCCGTAAAGCAAAAACATTCTTATAAGTTACTTTTTATAAAGCTCCATTATATTTTTTTAAACTACTTTTGTATTTTTAAGTTTCAAATTAAATATTATTAATACTACTTTTGCCCCACACGAAGACAGAAAATCTATGTAGAGGATAACGCATATAACTATCAAACATGTCAATAATTATTTATGTATTGAAAACTAATGGGAAAACAAATTAGGACTGTAACTGATCTGAGTCTGGGTGTCGGGGTAGGCAGAGGGTAAGTAGTAATATTTGCTAAATATTTTCACAATAATATAACATGTCCGTAGCGTTGAGTTTTATGCAAAATTACGTAACTTCACGCCTGTAATCTTCGAAGAGGGATGCAGAACACTCCCACGCTTCACCGGTAACGTTTACGTCCCACTATGTAATAGGTGGTGAGCCCATGCAAAATTATACGTAAACATTGTGGCAATAAAATTAAAACGAGTTTGGAGCGCAGAATTTTATGAAAATTACTTGCTTAATATTTGGCCCATAAAATGTACGCCGTGACTGTGGCCGGGAATCTCATGAATGTTACCGGCAAAGAGGAATGTGCACAAAAAGAGGTAAATCAATTAATGTTAAGGTGAACGACCGGCGTACGTGTGCAGGTGCAACTAAACCGGATAAGGCTCCCGACCGAATGTGCGACGAAAAACACCAACATTGAACCATCCACTGCGCCATCGAGTACCGCGGAGACAGAAACGTATCGTGTACGACGATTATTATTATTATATTTACTCAGTAACCATTTGTAAATGTAAATAGAAAGAGTTTTTGCATACGATAAAATCACGAAGAATTCAACTAAGAACATTAAATAGAATCTCTACAATATATTTTTTAGCATTTTAAAGCGCTCACACATGTATTCTTATCTGTCTAATTAAGTACATTAGGTAATTTAGTTGTTTCAGCAAAAATATAATAATAATAAGATTATTTATAATTATAGATAATAGGGTGATGAGCAGCATTTATTATATTGTAATTTTCATTCTGTAGCACAGTCGATCAATAATATAAACAAATGTAAGAATGAAAATGCAATGTCATAAGTTTAATAACCGCGAGATTCTACCTAACATTTGTAACGAAATACTTGAGAATTTAAGATGATGTTGGGTCATCTTGCAAAAAACTTAAGTATGACTCAATAGCCATCTCAAACAACTCTTCTTTGTCAATATAGAGAATTGTTTTTATTTCAAATAACAAGGTCAACTTATAAGCATGACATAAAAAACATGTCGATAATACAATTGCAAATTATTATTGTTGTCAATTAAAATCATTATGAATTATCTTTTATCAACCTGTGCATATATATGTATGTATTTCGATGAACTCAAGGTTGCGCCTAAATGTTAAAATATTATATAAAATGTAATATATCCGCCGAAGGTCACGGCGAGCGAGATTCTCGGCGTCCTTGCGACTGTACTAGCGGTTCGTGTCCTTCGAGCAAGGTCGGACGGCAGACGAACGTTCAGGGCCTGCGCACATTAGCGACGTCTCTCGCCATACTCACGTGCACCTCAAAATATATTAATTAAAACTGTATTGCAAAACACACACGAAGGCCTCTATTGACAGGTAGGACTGGCATTTTCTATAAATTTCAAGAACATTACTGAAAATATTCATAAAAAGCAAGCATATTGTAGAACAAAATATTCGAAAATTCGTACGTATCAATTTGGCAATAAATTTCACTTGTATTTTTCTGTCGTGCACAAAAGTCGCGTGTCTGCGCAGTCCCCTAGCGTTAATCAAATGGGTTCCTACTTAGTAGCTGTTAATTAATAATGACATATGAATATTGTCCTATTTTTTCTACATTGCATAATACAAAGGAACAACTTGAAAATTAATATAGTATAGTAATTGGTCGAGTTGCCTAAGTGAAAACTATAAACTCACGTTGCCATATAAAAGAAAGAGATAAATAATGCGGGGTATTGATATTGTTATTATCAACATGAAGATATTAAAATACATTTTTACAACCGCGTAACTACTGTCATACCACTGCATTTACTTAACAATATCTATTTTTTACACGTGAGCATTAATTTATAATTACATAACATTCTTACCCCGCCAGATCGTGGCGTGATAATATCATCAAAATAGTATTGTAGCTTTCATATTTATTTTTTCATTACCTATGTATGGTGAAATTACAAATATTCATAATGTATTCAACTACGAATGCATCATAGGAAACATATCCGAGTATGGTGCACCGGACGCAGTGCAAGTCGAACGCGGCCATTCAGGCGACGGCTCCAATGCGAACATTGTATCGAATACGGTACACTCCATGACTTTTTGTGCCGTAGAGGGCATAAAACGTTCGGGTCTAGCCGCTTTGCGACATAACTATCTAGCTACCTGCTACATATCTACCACAGAAACATTCCGTCGATGTTCAAAATAATAAAGGCAAACATTTCTTAACTTTATGATCTTAGACTTTTAATATTAGTGAGAGTGTACAATAATATTTCGCTGTGTTTGAATTAAAAAGATATATTGCATAGAAATTTAATACGTATTCGAAATTCCAACGCATATTAATTTTTTTTTATTTGAAAGACGCTGCATTAAAACCCTGAAAGTAAAACTCTGATGTGTTTCATCTTGTAAACTTTACATTGTGTAAAACATTTCATAAATATTTGTTGTTTAAACTGATACCGTTTTAATTTGAGGACATTGAATTTGAAATTTATATTAATATTTATGGTTTACTTGTACTGTTTCACAACGCAAAAGATACATTACGTAACAATTTGCATACACTCATGTTGCGCAGATGTAAAGATCGCATTAATTCATCGCGTCATTAGACACACCGCGCTGTTACGAAAACGTGTCAAAGGTTACAGTTGCGTCCTTACCGTCCCACGTTTCATCATTTGCATCTTTATTGGTAATCAATTTTGCTTGGCGTATTAAAGATATAATTTATCGCTTCGTATATGTCAAAATCTGTCTCGTGGCAATAATGTTAGTAGATAATGCAAGTACTTGTAAATTAATTATTGCGTGTTTATTAATAAAACCAAATACTTCAATTTTTTTTACAAATATCTACGTACTCTGTCTTTCGAAATTAAAAAAAATATGTGATTCATTGATTGCAAGTGTATTACCTGGTGTCTCTCTGTGTTCCTTGATGTGATTCATCAGCTGCTTCTCTTTGTGTTTCGTGAGCGCCTTTTGCAGTTCGCTCTTCTGGTTGAGTACATTTTTCCCTCTGAAACACGCGGGCGTGGTGCGTTAGAACGTGCGAAGTTGAAAGACTCCTTAATCTTATCTGACATTCAGATACCGAATGGCATGTAACATGTGCACATTATATAAAATACGAGTTGTTTATAACATGTACACATTATATAAAATACTAGTTGTTTATATTAATTGATAATACGCAATACGTGGCAGGACATCGCGATATTTTACGTTACCATATAAGGGAATGTTCTCGTATTGATAAGATAATTTTGTAATTCGATTCGCTTTATATATTTATATGATATACAAATTGTTAATCACGTTGACAATTTCTTGCATATCATCGTTATATTATGCGTTATGTTCAAAATTACCAAAATTTATAACATTTAATAATACGTAGCGGTATTATTCCTATATAGCGGTATTATTCTTCTTCGAGGTACTCTACAGATGCCCACGGACGACAGGAGCCACTTGTAAATTCTACCTGCTTTTTTGCAACTGTCCTTATATAAAAAAAAAAAAACTGGACATAGGGCACAAACGATTCCAGGTAAAGCCTAATTTAAACTTCTGCATCGTAACATATCCCTTTATATTCTCTATTGACTGTATTTTGTTAGGTTTTCATTGCGTTGTTATTATACAACCAAGGAATGTGCATACTAAATGTCAAATGTTAAATTTTATTACGTATTTAGTAATAAAAATAACAGGTCTAATGATTTATGTTTATCTATTAATAAATGAAAAAAGTTTAGTCAGAAATTAAAATATTGTACATTCTCAAATATTTGTTTCAAATTGCAGAAATATGAGTTTTGCATGTAAATCACTTTTATATAAGCTCAATAATTAATCATCCTCGGCATCTAATCTCCATAACGTCTCCAAGGCAGACGTAGTGTGACAAACCGCACTTTGCCAGTATGGGATATTATAGCTTTAACCTTCCCATTCTGAACGAACACCCTTCACCTACAGTGAAAGACTAAAAGGATAATGTTGATGATGAATTCACCAAAATGTAACAACGTAACTTCAAACCTAACAAAAAACGTTTTAAAACTAATATTTTCACAATTCTACGTTGGTTATACAGATATTTTCCTTTAAAACTAGTTTTTGCTAAGTAAAACAAAAGCACAATTTACATATAGAAAATGACAAAAATATTGATTGATATCTATGTATATAGTAAGTACCATGTATATTAATCTCTTGACTGTACAAATGTATTAAATTCATATTTTTTTTAAATGATTGATCATTTTTTGAACCAAATTTAAACCAACTGAACAAAAAAATTAACGTTCACCCACACAACAATATGTCCACAATAATCATATATATTTGTATATCTCGTCTCTCTCCATTTTCACGTGTGAACATTTATCCGTTGACGTCAAAACCATTGCATCGTTTTATTGTACAGCTGTCATTAAGATGCCGCGCATGTGTCATAGCTGTTATATTGTCGCGCAACGAACAAGACACATTTATGTATATATATATAAATGATTCATATTACGTTTCACCGGGACGCCTTCCGTATAGGAATCCGATGGAACATCTGGCGTCGAATAAAATAGAATCGAAGGACGGCCGAGTGAATCATCAGCGTTACGGATTCAACACTTCTTCTTTCGTAGTCGTGCGCAAATAAAACTACCCTGGAGGTTGCCACGTCAGTAAACGGCAAACTGTGGCTGGCGCGTGGACTGCGTATAGTCGTTTCAAGTGAAC
>DWEI01001568.1:0-16350 GCA_018245875.1 Mysoria ambigua
GTGGGACGTAAACGTAACTGGTGAATCGTGGGAATGTTCTGCATTCCTCTGCCTACCCCTTCGGGGATTACTGGCGTGAAGTTACGTGAAGTGAATAGAAGTGAACAATAATGGGAACAACCGTATAATATAATCAATATACATTTAAAATAGTTTTAGAGATACAATATATTTATAAAATGACAGAGCTATATCGATATTTGGATGTCGCTGCAGCATAAAATCAAGATGAGTGTTAGAAGTTTTATTTCTTAGACACTTACCCCATCTACAAAAATGCGATGTATTCGTTTAGTATAACAAAAATTTAGTAAAATAATAACAGTGAAACGTATAAAAATTTTTTCATAGACTTATTTCAGGCAGTGCATATCATAATATCAATATCATTTTGGAGTTTTAAAAACTGCCTCACTAGTCCTTTTGTATATTTGCGAAACTAAAGGTTGAAATCCCGAGATGGGCATAATTGGATTCTTCTGACTTAGACTTCCTAGTAATAATTCGGAGTCTGGATATGTAATTGGACGTAAATATGCATAACTGATGAAATGTGGCAGTGTATTATACTTTTTTGCCTGCTACTTCGGGGATTACAGGCGTGATGTTACGATCTGTAATATACGTGATAATTTTTGATGTCTATCATAAACAAGGCAATCAAAGCTGGTACGTAATATAGTACATACAAAACTCATAAAAAATACATTGAATATTTAACAGTATAATAGGTACATAACTCAAATAAACTTTAAATTTACCAATAAGATGAACCCTCAGACTTATACATATCTAACTCAGAAGATAAGCAATCAACGATTTTAACTTTCATTTAAAAGTTTTCTTTTATAACAATAAATCCAATGTTATAATGTTAAAAATTATGTACTCATTTTTAGATGCAAATAAATTAATATAAAAAAATAATTACACTAAATGTTCTAGTAATTTTGAAATCTCATGAACTATTGGTGTACTTTCGTACAAATCTCAGAATTTCTCTGTCCTATAATTTCATATCGGCACAGAATCGAACCGTCATACCTTGTCTAATCACTAATCGATACGTTTCTCTTTCCACAGTTGACTTCTGACCTTCGCAGAGGTGTTCGCGGGTCGGCGCGTCCTCAGAGTCACTTGGCTGTAATGGCGTAAAATATATATACGAGAAGACGAATTAAGACGCGGATGTACTTCTTCAACAATAACTACGAAGGAGAGGAATCCAAGATGACGGCGGCACCGGCAGCGTCTTGCATCAGCACCGAGAATGGCTGCGTCATGTTCGACTGTCTAGTCCATCTTTGGGAATGGTGAGTAACATTCAATTACTTAATATTTTGTCTATTTTATTGACATCCTCTAATCGAATTGTTCTGAGCGTTGAGCATAGTATACTGGAAACTTCAAGGTGTGCGAAATATTGCGGCTTAGCAGGCAGGAGATATGAGGGCAGACACGAAGCGCTCCTACCCGCGAATAGTACTATGTAGGTACCCATAGCATACGTAGAATCGCGTATCTTGCTATAATCTACAGATATAACAAAGAAAACTGTAAGGTGTATGCACAGAAAATCTGGATTGTAGATTCTCCAAGCATCTTTAACGGTACACAAGATGAGAGTTTTGAAAAATACTGATATAAATATTTTAGTACTATCTAATAATGAACTAGTATAAATAAACCATGTTTGTGTATTTAATTGCTAATGTCAATAAAAACAAGGTAAAGACTTATGTAATACTAATCCTTTGGTGTAATACATCAAGCGTAATTAACGTTTCAGATAAAAATTAAATCAATTATTAAAGCAAATCGTTGTACAAAGGCCTATTACAAAGTATATGAGTTTCTTTCGCCGCTTCTTTTCCATAGCGAGGCAATTTCCATTGTGATGGTATTATCTCATAAAGTCACTTAAGAAAGAAAAATAAGACGAAATAATCCACGTGCGTTTTGTACTTGGTATTCGCATAACTGAGACCGGATGTAAGAGAGTAAATAATAGAGAAATGCGGTAGTTATGACCATGGACGACTATTTACAAGGTATCAGTTCGAATTTGGCTTCACGTGGAACGGCCGCCACGCGACTTTCATTTCGCCTAACACAGTGGATTAGTAACGTATTACAAATATACATGAGTACTGATATTCTATTGTGAGATTAGTTAGACATTCAATTGAAGAAAGCGCAAGCACTACCTTCACAGAATGAATACATTGTTAGTACCAAGTATATCAATAATCTAATATCTCTTTATTGTTAACACATTCCTATTTTGATCGTTCGAATGATACGAACGAATTTAACGAAGAAAGAACTCTGGGTTTGGTGATTCTGAAAAAAAAAAACTATAGGAAGTTGATGTGTGATTAGTGTATTTCTAAGAAATTTTGCTTTATGACAAATATCGTAGCTTTTTAATAAAATATGTTGCTCATCTGCAGAAGAAAGTACCTAAATGCTGAAAAGGACGCGCTTCTGATATTATTTTGGAAAATATTTAGAATTACCGTATATGACGTACTAGTTATATAAGCCTATATTTTTACTAAAAAGCGAAACAAATACGTTACATAAAAAATCTTTAATGTACATATATGTCGGAAAAATAGCTTGAACGTTCTTGGTACTTTTCTATTTTTAAAATGTACGCAGTCCCACAAAGCCTTTCCTGCGACAGGAAAATATGCACATACATTGCGGCGTGCTCCTGCCGTTTGCGTTCCAACAAAATACACCGGTCTAGCTCTTTATGTAGTTTTAAAAAAAAAAAATCATATACAAAGCTTATTCAGGTCTTATACACACTCTTTATAATTCAATGCTTTTGACGAAAGGCATTCTCTGTGTCCTAAATTGCTAGGTCTGGCTTGTGCCCATGTGTGAGGCTTCGTTATTGTTGACAACTGCAATCCTCTTCGAACACACCGAACTCAAATACGACTTAATTGCAAGTAACCGCACTTCGCAATGGCCGTTCATCCCTAGGGAAATCTTCTGTAAATAATTGGAATGCCATTTCCGAGATTAATTTTGTACGATGCATTTGGAGAAAAATATTGAAGGTATAACCATTATATCGCGCGTACATTTCCTCAAAGGGTTAGGCGGAGGAATTTAGTACTCGTACGTTTTATCCATTATGTCTCACGTGCTACGGAATGGAGGTGAGTTTTTTGCCATATATTGAGCTCGAATACAGACTCATTGCCGCTATCATTGGTGATTCAAAAGTTACAAAAAGCCAATAAAACATCTCATGATATTATATTGAAATGTTGTTAGCACAAAATGCATTCAGATAATCTTTATTTTCGAAAGTTGTTAACATTTTCCCGCGGCTTATGGCATGGAAGCCACGCGGACAACACTTTACATGGCGTCTACTAAGTAGTCGGTTGCGACTTTGTAAAGACCCTGCTCTCAGCTACCGGCTTGTCCGTACCGCGCTTAATGAAAGTCTAGACGTATTGAGGGTAGCTACAGAGACGTAGCTCTAAAATTAACTACTTCCATAGTACCCGGCCATTGTGTACCCCGCTAGAGGCTAGTTTACTACGTCTAGTAATATTGAAGCGCGTGTGTGGGCAGTTTATACTTGTGTGTGGATGTTAAAAATGAACAATCTCGCAATATAATAGAGATACAGGTGAACTATGAAAATATTTTAGGAAGGGTGTTTTGTTTATAGACATACAGCACTTGAAGCGTGAGAGAATGAAGACACTTTAATATCCACTTCATAGTTTGTGGTGATTCATAGTTTTTAAGTTCAGAATTTGCTTTCTCGTGGACAAGCTGTATGGTGTGTCGGTTTTGTGCATCAAACGTAACAATATTAGCATTTTATTATTTAAGATCGGGAATCTTATAATAACACTATCGCTTTATAGTAACAAGCTACAAATTAAAATAAAATATTTATGGATTTTCTGCACACTACATAAAACTGTGTATATTATTATTACTAAATATTATTACGTCATGTCTCTCATTGGGCAGGCAAAGATCACCGGTGCCAAATATGTATGTCCTTACAAATCGGCCGTGCTTTTCCTACCTTGAGCAAATATTATAAATTATATTTAAAAAATCTATATAAAAATATACATATTTATACTATTTTGACTTTGGGATCAGATGTCTGTGTGTGGAGATGTCCCAAGATATTAATATAGGATATTCAAAAATTACCTATTATTAATATGTAATAACAAAGGTATTTGGTAGATTTTTGTGTCTGTCAAAAGTGTCCATTGAATGAGGCCAGTAAAAACTTGTCTTGTTTTTACTGACCTCATTCAAATGACGAAAGCTGCAAGTTAATAATGATACGTATAATTAACTATAAAATAATTATTTTGAAGTTAAAGGATTTGGACAATGTTTTTAAATAACCAATAAATAACCTTAAGATTTATATTTAATGATTACAGATTTAACGTACTTATATCGATTCATTTTATGTCAGTCATATATGTAGATGTGTTTAGGACCGATTATCTTAAATCTTCTTAGTTGTGTTTTTAAAATTACCGCAAAATGGTTTTATATTACATAAAACTTTAACACATTGTGTTAGGCTTAACAAGCGTTTATATTCGTGTTAGCGTTTAGGTATTGTTGTACATTGTAAATAATATGAAAGTATGTATTTACTTTAAAATATGCTTTCATATGTTTTAACATAACATAAGTTCAGTTGAAAAGTTTAAAAATCATCACCATCAAATATTATTTATAACAAATACAACATTTTACCGAACACAAATCAATCAATGAAGCTGGAGCGAGACGCTATTAATACATGTATTACAGGAGGTTGATGATAAAATACAAAAATGTAAATGATGGCTGACTTACTGAGGCGTGTATTGAGTATTTCCTATTTTTATTTTGTCTACTGTGAATCTGTTGCTGTGTTATATTCACGTACTTTATTAGTATTCAGGCAATCACAAATTCATGTATTGCGGCACATTCGGTGCCGTCGTTAATCTAATCTTAGATCAAAAGTTTTTGGCAATGAAAGTCGGTTTGGTTTCGATCACGCCGAATGAATTTCCACAACATAAGAAGCGTAATTTTAAACTGCGGGAGAAACAGGAATAAACATTAGTTGAGAGGATTTATGTCAAAGTGGAAATGCAGTAGATACTCGGTTACTTTCGTGTCTTTTAATGTTTGATCATATTTGATGATATACATAATCAACGCGATCCGTCGCTATAAGGAAATTAGAAATATTAATATTATTCGAGTATAAATAAAATTAACAATAGGCGAAAATAACGATGTACGCGAATTTCGCAAACGCGCCACCAATTTCGCGAATTTTTAAAAAATATGTAATAAATTTTTAAAAATGTGTAATGTCGCAAATTTTATAAATTGTGTAATAATATACATCATTTTCAACTTTAAAAGTCTTCTTACGTGGGCACAGACCTCTTTTCAAAATGAGGCAAGTTATGCAATATGTAGCCCAATGCGCTGGCCAAAATAGTTGACGTTACATGATTCAGAGAACATTCGGGAGCAGGCTGAGACGAGACGGATTCCTTACGAGATTTGCTTTACGTTTTGCGTCTTTGCGTCTTTGTCGTCAATATTACCTGTGTTATGTAATAATTTAAAACATAGCGTATACGGCAATAAAGACATATAGAAGAGACCTGGCGAGTAGGTATAATTATTATAACATACACTAATAACAAATTGAAAATATTTTATACATATAATAATAACTAATACAAAATTCACAATAGGCAATAGGCTCATCACCTTTTCGATAATAGGACGTAACTGATGATATGTGAAAGTGTTTTACATTCCGCTGCTTACCTCTTCGGGATTACAGGCGTGATGATACGTTATGAATAAAAACCTTTTCATCAGTAGTGTGTATGACATGAGTTTACTTTATTCAGTATCAGGTAAGATGGTAGTCTAACGCAAATGTATATTTATGGGACAATTTGACACACAACCTTGCGTCGTGCACAAAAAGTGAAGGCAACGTCACTACAAATAATTTGTGATCCGATAGTCAATTAACGAACTATCTTTTGATTTGGAAACGATATACATACATTCTATGTCTTGAATTGAATCACTTACAAAAATGCCAGGTCGATAATACGACTTTTAATATCAAAGATTGTGTTACGATTTTAATGAAAATCAGACGCGAAAAAAGTTTATCTACACCACAAACGACGGAGTCCCTTATTTTCAGCCGATCTGTTTGGAAAACCGCCTTGACTTTATGTAAGTGTAAGTTTATGTAGCTGCCAAACGCTAGCCTATCAAATGATAAAAAAAAACTTCGGTATTATAATTAAATGAGATCTTTTCTATTCTTTTAATTGTAAGTCTCGAGGAATTTTAAAACACTTAATATGTACACTGCAATACGAGTACAAAAGAGCGTAGAACAAAATTAATGGTCTAATGTGGTTAATATTCTTTTGATGACTGTTCGCCTTCTCGCCATAAGTAGAGAATTAACTATTATGTTCCTTAATGATAATGGTATATTAATTGATATTTTTGTTGGTAGTTGTTTGATAAAAGAAGTAGTAATTTAATAAGTTTTCTTTATACAGTGCTGACATTATTATCGTGCAACTGACTTTGATATCAAATGAATGTGTGATATTTTAGCTATTTACAATAATTTAAAGGAAATATGATAAAAAAGTATTAAAGTATTTCTGTATTCTGCTAAGGTAATCTAACACTACGCCTTTAGTCCCTAAAGAGGTAAGCAGAGGAGTGTAGCATAATCACGCGTTTCAACAGTTAGATAAGTTTATGTTACTCGCAGCCACTACTAAATAATTTGAATTAGAAAACTCCTACAGCCCTTGGACTCGGGATATGAATCCAGAGGACCTATTGATCGGCAGTCGCGATCGCAACCAACACTACTAACGAGGCAGACAAAAAGTAATTATGAATAATGATAATTATTACCACAGAGTGGAATTTAATGAAATATTTGAATCAATGCTTTGAACCTTGAATGCTATTTGAATAAAGCAACCAAAAGGACTGTTAAGTTTGAGTACTAGGATTTACATGAACGCACGCGATTATGGCAGTTTGAGGGTTGGGCCCCATTGCTACGTATCTAACAGCCGATGATCAAAACAATGACAATGGTGATTGTAATGATTAATTCTCATCATTATCAGAAGCTGCAGCCTAATTACGTCTTCTTTAATAGTGGATACGTCATTGAGGTCCATCTGAATCTGATTGCGTCCAGCAGCTACAACTTCGTGTAGATTCGTTGATTAATAAACATGCCGGTAACCTAACATGGCTTACATTAGCTCATCATTCGAGGATATTATTTCTTCCTCACTGTCATTCGCAGTAAGCTATTATTTGTTGACTTATAATGGCTTTAACGCTCAGGTCCAATTCAAATTTCTAAGGTTACATTCTATGTAAATTGGCGCAGCCCTTGTATTAGCACAACACACAAATAACACGCTTGTACTTCCCGGAATGATAGGCAAAGGAGTGTAGCACTTATACATTTCACCGGTTATTTTAGACGTCCATATTGGCATATCATGAATAGATTATGCCATAATAAGAAATGTCACAGACCGATTATGATCTTGACTATTCGTATTGATGAATCAAGCCTGCTATAAAATCGATTACGGATATGCAAGAAGGAGTCCGATGACGAATCCGCTCACGACACGCGGCCCACAAAACTGGTACAGTAACTATGATGACATGTTTATATCAGATCAGTCTCGGACACGCGAGTCGATGGCGGGATATTAGTCAATCTTCAGCGAGCCCTAGAATTGATACCGGAAGTGTCTATGTTTCACCATGATTTTCTTTAACATAAATTCAACTGACGCAGAATAATAAATATTTATTCAGCCTGAACTTCTGAATTTGTTAGTTAATACTTACGTTACCTGTTAAAATACATTTATTTGGCATGGGTGAAGAGAATCATCTTTTTTTTTCGCGGCAATATTTGATAACATATCCGTGTGTAGAGGTATTAAAGACTCGATATTTCTTACTTACGTCTTAAGTGAACTGGTATGATGTTATAATAATAATTAATGTCAGTCTTGTGTTTTAACAGTTATCAGTATATTTTACTTTTAGTAACGTATTTGAAGCTCCATAACGGATACAGTGTATACTAAAATCTTGCTTATTTGATTCGTTCTGCCTATAAATCCAAGTTCATTGTACATTTCCTGTTGATTTAATTTTTTTTAAGTTTTTTTTTTATAGAGGCCAAGTTTTATTTTGATATATGTATTACATTGGCATGACTGTCTCAGTTTGGGCTATACAAATTATGGCCACTGTAGCCTTGACAATGATGTGTCGTTGTTGGTCGTGCGGGATACGGCCCAAGTAGGGTCATTACTATTCGTCGTAAAAAGGGGTCACTTGCTGTACGTCGGTTCGATTTCTACTAAGCCGATTCGAGACACATCGCCACATCTGGCGAAGATTGCCACTTTCCATTGTTTTGCGCAGAGCTCGAAAGAATGTGTTTATGTAGATAGATAAATGTTGGAATGTTCTACTAATTTTTTTTGCTCTTGTTATTTATGTAATAGTGTTTTTATAAAAAATATCTATGTTGCAACTCTAAGGTATATCTATATTTTGTATTTGTAGCACGGTAGCTGTACTTTGTGTTTTAATGCCTACCTCACTACGACACCATGGGTCCCTTGATCAATTGCAACATAAAAAGTTCTATAAAATTGTACACGCAAGAAATTTATAAATTTGTATATCTAATTCTAGGGAAATCTGGTTACATAATATAAGACACGAGTTTAATTCCTAGTTTTATGGTTTAAAAGCCAATTAAGAATTAATTATTAACAACCAACTGACTAATTATTAAACGGTAATTTGTAATATGAAAGCAAGTAATGATTGCGTCTCCAGCCACTAGGACCATCTGACATTTCGTGTGAAAAAAGTGAAAATTATTTTCGCGCCATTTTGAAAGTTGTTTTATCTGCCGAGTGAGCAATACGTACTACCAGTTTTTAAAAACCGAGCCAGTTTATTTCTTCACCGTAATGAAAACCTTTACTTTCACTCGTGTGTCTAGAAAATTGTTACGAAAAATGTCTCCATTAACAGTTACTTTTTATCTTACTCATTTAAATTCTGCTTGGGACTACTAGCTAGTATTGATACATTTTTATACCAACACAATTTAAAAATGTTTAATAAAATCATATTTTATATCAACTTTTTAAACCATAATAACTGAAATATACATACTTTATTATTTACTGGGACATGAGTTACATGTTTAAAATACGACAAAGTACGCCTAGAAGAAGTTTATAATACATACACTATTGAAATTCCCACTGTTATCTGTATTCCGTTTTTTTAATTCTCGAAATTATAAAACAGTTTTGACGAGAAATTGTGTAATTTCCTTGCACACGGCCTATTTCCGGGCTCGCGTATTTCCAGCTGCAGCCGGTGGAGGGCTCTCCAGCTGTTCCACCGTGCTTCGTTCCAACGCCAACAATTTCCTACGAGTGTGCCAGGTCCTCGTAACTACGTAGGATGTTTATAATTAGGACTCACCTATTTTCCGCTGCTTAATTTAAGTGTTAAAAGGAAGTGTAAATATAAAACTATTGTAGGTTTTTTTAAAATTCAGAGTGTTTATCCTTTATGGGTGAATTTGAAGTGTGATATAATCCATTGATACTAATTGATTAATGGCATCTAGCGTAAGGATTATATAACAAAGGATAAATTAAAACAATTTTAGGCTTTGCATTCGAAAAGGCTGCAATTGGCGGATTTTCCTGTAGTGCTGTCTTTGTAGTCCAATGCTTATTTTCTGAATAACTTCATGGTTGTGATTTAGCCAGGAGGCTCGACCAAAAAGATTGTATGCTGGGAACACGGTATCGCCTTAAAAACGACATACCTATACAGAGCTACAAGTGTGAATACCACAGGATACTTCTAGTGTAGAGAATATAGTGATAGATAACAGTATGAGATGTTGATGTACATGTATTGATGTAATTTTTCATTGATAACCTTAATGGTTTGAGCGGATTTATAGGTCAGTTTTTAGGGATTAGGATTTCTAAACAATTTATGATAGGTATACCCATTAGGTTCTAAAGACAAGAAAAATAAACTGAAATCATATTTACTTGTTTATTTATTATTATGTAACAACTTAGGACGAGACGTATACGAGAGGGTACTTAAATTAGGTCAATGATAATAAAACATAAAATAAAAAAGTTTAAAAATTAATACTATTATTATTATATCATCTCGAAACGTCCAAGGACAGGCAACAAGCTTCAAGTAGCCAATATGTCTATGCTCACAGAGCCGATAAGTTTCTTCCACATTCATTACTTTCTTATACCCACACCGACTTCGGAGACTTCTGAGTCCTAAATGCATTTTATTATCAATAATAAAGAGATCCTATGAGGTAGTTATTTTAATGTGGACTTAGCATTTTTTCCTAAAATTATATAAGTAGCTGAACATTTAAAAATAAACTGAATTTTTCTAATATCGTTGACTCGCCTAATTTCCATAATTTATTATTATAAATTTAGTTAAACTATTTTCTTCCTAAAAAACTCTCTATTAAATCAATATTGGATAGGGACTCCTCTCAAATGGCGAAGATGAAGACCATAGCATACCACGGTTGGCAAGTGGGACGTCGCCAAGTGGCTTCTAAAGTAGAGGGCTCAGAAAATATTATGCGGAACTCGAAAATGTGTAGGCTTCCTGATATTTTCCTATACAATTATAACAAGTGATCATTTCATAACGACCGCTTTTTTGTAGAAAAATACACACTAGGATTTTTTACTCAAGCCGTGGGAGGCGGAATTCTAACCAATTAGCCTATCCCTGCTGTCACAATTATATACAAGTATCTACGTAAATATAAATTCCATGACATTAAACATCAATATTGTGGTTATTTCTACTTACAGAAAAGATATATTTGTCGGTATTTATTAGCTTTAAGTTGAGGAGTGTTTTTAAAGTGGTTTAACTAAATATCCACTACATATTGAGTTGGGCCCTTTTGACACGTTTCCATTGACGTATACAAGTGATCTGTGATGGTTTTAAATGTAAAAAATATAAATGAATAATATTCTCATTTAAATAAGCGGATAGTTTTTAAAATATCTATAGTTAATTATTTGAAACACAAGTACTTGAACCTACTTTTATTTGACGAATTTATTTCAAACAGAATACCTAAGTGCAATCGTTCCGTACTTACTACATTATTTTAGGAAACGGAACTACGAGCAGGTGTATAAGTGTGTCGATATCGAGTCACTATCTATATTTTCACTTGTTTTGGGAAACAAAGCCTCGACTGTCGGCGACCGAGCGTGCCCGGCCAGCTAATTGGTAAAAGTGAAGCTTTTCTTTGTCCATCGAGAACAAGAAAGTCAAACAAAAGAGTAAGCGCGTTCTCCGGTTCTGAATCACTATGGTAATAACCGATATGCGGTTCAGTTACTCAATGAAAATCTATATTTGTATAAATAGGTTTCGTTAGCTGTCTGTTTACGTACTTTTATTAATTTTTCCATTGTTACGTACACATATAGGTAAAATGTATAAAAACATTAAACACTGTATGCATTCACATTGAAGAGTTCGCTAACAAAGTTTTGCAAAATTATATTGTAAATTGAAATACATATTAAGATCACATTAAACGGTTTGTGGAGAATCTTGTTCATGTCGAATGACCGGTGGCGACCGTTAACATATCCAGTATTTAAATTAAAATTAACGTGTTCTTCCCGAAGTGCGTATTGCTCAAACCTATAAGTATGTGCATAGAGCCTCTGACAGAAACCTCCGTCTTTTTCACTCCATAGGAATTCAAATTACCTTATCGGCACGCGGCCGCGTTCAGGTAAAACCAGTATTAGGTGATAAAAATGCGAATACCTTCGGTTGTAGGCACGTTCATTGATTTAAAAGACATTTTTTATTAGTTGCTTTATAGAAGTAACTCTTGTACCGGTGATGACGGGTATTACATCTCCGTCGCACACTAGTGTATTCATATGTCTATCTCGTGTCCCTCCTCCCACCAAGCGTTGCAGGCGCGTTCGGCGCTAGGTTAATGTAGGTATGCTACTACTTTACCAGTCGTCGACGAACGGTCGCTCATGTTCTCTGATATTCGATGTGGTCCAAATTTAACGTTAATAGTTATCATCGACACAAAACAAGATTAAAGTGAAAATTTTGAATTACAGTACCATTCAAATTTGACAAAGAATATTTTATAGATTTTAAAATGAAAATTAGTTACGAATATATTTATATTCATTGACTTCGATGTAAAACAGAGTTGTACAAAAGTTTTGTGTTTTGTGTAAAGTGTATTGTGGTCCAATTGAGCACATCGGATGATAGCAGCCGTAGGATACAAATGTATATGACACACCATAAGTGCAACAGAAGAGGTTTTCTAGCAGCCAGCGAATAAGGTACGGCAAACCGGATATTGTACTAGACAGTCGTTCAACTAGTTTAAGTTCTATAATTATAAGTGACTTAACTTACCTAAAGGAAAAAAGCGAATTTTTGAAAAATGAATCTTTTATTCTTTACACGTACAAATTGTAAATTTTTTTTGAAATCTTTCGTGTGTCGACTTAGTCACGCGAGATTTAAATATTTGGGCCCCGTAGATAAACATTGTTGGATGTGTGTAGCACGTTTCTTAAACAGATTTTAGGGCAGGTGCAATATCAACAGGTGGACTTCATTTGGGTGTAAGATAGTTTGTCTATTAATTAGCGCCTTCCCGTTTCATTCAGGTACCAATGAAGTGAATACACACGAAACTACTAGTATCGTGTATCGCGTATACATAATTAAATAGAAAGGACGCAGTGATTATGTTCCACAATAAAACCCTTATGCCTTATTTTATATCTTTGGTATATTTTATTAACTTTAAAAATAACTTATGAATATGTATTTTATATACATAATATATATTTTATTATATGCAGATAATATTAAGTTAATTTATTCCTGTAATATAAAATGGCGCGTATGAAACCTGCATGTCTAGGGATACAATGAATTGTTGATGTTTTAATACAACTTTTGGTATTGGCCCAATCATTCTACAAAATTTTACATCGATCTCATAATTACGCCATTTTACTAATTACGTAAATAGTTACGACTGACAAAAGCACTTTTGAAATGACTATTTCGATTCTGTTAGCCGATGGTTGGCTTAAACAATCATGTTGAACGTGGTAACCGGTTAAGCAATCTTTCAAGTAAATATTTTTTATTGGGTCATTTGTTTCTGTTACATTGATATCTTGGGTTGAGTTACTTGAATTTGCGTCATCTTTACGTCTATTTATTGCGGTCGTCATATCTATAATGTCCATGTGAGTTATCTATTGGACTACTTAAATTTCAATTATATTCATTTTTATATTTGCAACGTTCCGGTTTACACTTCTTTACATTTCTTTGCTTTACAGCGTTTATAGGTTGTCACCTAGCCAAACAAAGGCGGCTTGATTTTAAAGCAATGTTTAGCGATGATGTCGTGGTATATCTAATCTTATACATATGGATATTATATTCTAAGAGAGCGGGGGCGATGTGTCATCGACATTCGTAATACGAAGCTCATCCGAGGCATTACTTGTGACCCGTCCTCGGACAGGTAGCCGAACCTTAAGTATATATTTTTTGTCTTTCAATGTTTTTGTATTAGGGTAGCTGAATGACCAGGCTCGCTATGGTTTCATTTCTTTACATTATTATCTGGATTATTTGTAAATATAATGTTCAGACAGCTTTGATCAATATTTCCTCAGTAAAAAATTGTTTGTATCAAAATTAAAATAGGTCTCGTTAATACATATACTACAATACAAGACATTATTGAATATAATGAATTTTATGATCCCTTCAAATTTGATATGTTACTTGTGTGTAGTTAAGTTTTAGATTAATTTTTAAAAACGAAAGTAATTTTAAATACAGATCTGACTGCAAAGCACTTGTTGCTATTGAGGGCACCCTTGAGTTTTTATATGGATTTTGCAAAAAGTCTGTGTTGCTGTTTAATAATGTAGAAAGAAAAATATATAAGGGTTCCTCGTTCTTTTGTAATAAATGATAATTAGAGCAATAAAGATCGTGGTATTGTTCGAAATTTTACAGTAATTGCACTTATACATATAGTCTTCATTTCATTGCCGATCCCCACCGAAACAAAGAAGCTCACGAGATTAGTTTTACTTCATTGTTTCTAAGATAAATTTTAAATTGTAGTTCAGTAGATATTATTGTTATTATTTAGCATTGTTAAAAATGCTAATTATGTGTAGGTACAGCACTTTGTTTCTAATCCAAACAATGTAGCTAAAAGCGATAAAGATTTCTGTTTTGTTTACGAAAGTTCTGTTCGTATTATTAGCGTTCAGTCCTATTAGTACAAGGAATTGAAATTTTAACAGTGCAGCAAAATATTTCGAAGAAACTTGCACACCTAGAGTTCTGTAATACATTTAAACTTTGTTAACGCCCTCGGTCAGCGTGATAGACTACGGCCTTAACTACGACCTGGGTTCAAATCCCGGTTAGGGCACGATTGGATTATTCTAATTTAGATTTTCAGTGGCTTGGAATTTGAATATGTGCCCAGTGTATGGCAACAGACTCACCGTCAATTCTGTAGCGGGACAAAAACGTGATCGGTAAGACGTGGGAGTGTACTACACCCTTATGCCTACCCCTTCGGGGATTACAGATGTATTTTTTTACGTTCGGTCTTATTTACAGATATGTTAAAATACACAAATTGTTACAGCGTTCTTAGATTCAGTCCCATCGGAATAACCTATAGAAAGTGTCCATTCATGCGCCCTTGAGTTCCACGATGCCATTTATTTCGCATAAAAGATATTTATTGTGCTCACGTATCAAACATCTCCAGTTGTTGGTGTGTTCATATCAAAAGATTTTTTTATTTCTATCATGACTTTTCTTTGGTTTATTTTAGAGTGTTTTCAAAGACAAACTAAAAAAATATTACGAAAAGGATTGAGAGGATATTGAAGGGTCTAGCGTTGTTTATATATTAATCTTGAAGTTCGTTGAAAATAGTTTGGTTCAGTAATGGATGTTTAATTTTAAAATAATTTTATTCTCAGCGCCTAATATTGTCTTTTGTACATAACAAAAAATGCGTCTAAAGAGGGGGCGGAAATGATTGCATAAGGATGATGGCTTGCCTGATTTGGATCGAAAACGATGTTAATATTGGAAAAAGTCGAAATCCCTCAAATGAGAACTGTCAGTTAAGGCGGTACATAGTTAAATAATCTTAACATATTAATAAAATTTATTCCAGCCTTTATTTTAATTTAATAACCAGAAAAATCTCTAAACTTAATGAATCTTTTGAATTTTTAGTTAAAATGACAGTGATTTATTAATAAATTTAAAATTCAATAAAGGCTATATAATGTAATTAAATTGTTGTGTACTTAAATCGAGTGCATTTGCCCTAGTCTTCTAACTTTAGGTTTTATTTTATGATTATAGCAATTCTAAGCTCGCTATAAGTTCATATAAAGCGATGAAATATTATACAAGTTTCAAAACTAGGCTATAGTTGAGTGATCTACGTAGTTCAGTGATATTACCAGTTGAAAAAGTCTTAACTTCACTCGTATAAACTAGTTTTATATTCGGAAATTATCTACTAATAGAGATGCAAGTTAAACAAAAGTCATGAAAATGAGAATATTAACACATTTTAATAAAGGGACTCGGCGTGAAGATATGTAATATTAAGATAGTTTTTAAAGCATTTCTATTTCCATTCGCTATTCTGTAATAAACCTCATGATTATAGCATTATAGAGAAGTGCAGTGAAGTCATCAACCAGTCCGATACTAGGACTGGTTGTGCACGTCAATGCGGTGTGTACCTATGTACGTGAGAAAAGGTAGCCGCAAGAGTAATTTGCGCGCAGGAAATGTTAGACGAACTGATACACTTTTAAACCGTTTACTATGCAATGGTGGGCGGCGCAGCTGTGATACTAACCGTACGTCGACATTTAGCTAACGTCCTGTGAAGGTGAAGAGGGATTACCTGTGAAAGGTGGTATGGAATGCGGTGCATTTTCCGCATCTAGCTTGGATGACTTGTGTAACGTCAGCAATTTCATATTTTTATATATCTCCTATCTCCTAGACTGCCTCGTTGGTCGTGTTGGTTGCAAA
>DWEI01001569.1:0-16349 GCA_018245875.1 Mysoria ambigua
CGTATAAAGTTATTTTAATGTTGTGTAATTAGAGTGTTCGTTTTTCAGATGTTGCAGTGAAAGTCCGTAAGAAGCACACACCAAGTTTCCGCTTGAAAACAAATGGTGAAGCGGCTTCTCTCTCAACATGTGTAAACGAAAGAATACCTCTATTGCTTACAGACATACAACATCTTCTGTTGCATTCATTATTAGGTAATCTTAATGTGTCTGAAGCACCGCGTTGGTATGTCATAGACAAATGCAATAATGTTTCTCAAACCACAAGTCTAGTTGTTGAGGGTATATCTATTAAACATTGGGAACAGTACCAAAATGAAATGCCATTTATTGCTAGAACCTTTGACAAGGTCGTAGAAACCTTAACACCTTCAGTGTATAATGGGTCCCTGGTCAAAGAACTCGCCTTAGTTCCATTGTCTGAAACTGAAAAAGATACTATTATTCAAAAGTACGGCAGCATGAACCTTGCCCTTGAAGTCAGAAAAGATTTAATTGTGATGATGAAAGCTGTGTTCCCAATTAATGATGAATTGCAGCAAACCGCAGATCTAAATTCAGAAGATAAATTTCCAAGAACACAGTTGATATTATCAGCTTGGCAATTGATCGAAGAGAATTACCCAGTCCCACTGAAAGGTAAATTGAAAAATACCTATTCAGATTATGTCATGTCCAAGGATGAATACCAGCCGGTCACAACAAAGTCTCCCATGTTTGGTTTGGACTGTGAAATGTGCAAGACAAACGCTGGCTTGGAACTGACCCGGGTGTCGGTAGTGAATGAGAAACACGAGACAGTGTACGAGGCACTAGTGAAGCCGTACAATAACATCACAGACTATTTAACACAATACTCGGGCATCACCAAGTCATTACTTCAAGATGTTACCAAGAGACTAGAAGATGTGCAGAGTGATCTAAAGGAACTCCTACCGCCCGATGCTATCCTCGTCGGGCAATCGCTGAATGTTGATTTGCATGCCCTTAAAATGATGCACCCTTATGTCATAGATACTAGTTTAATTTATAACTTCACAGGAGACAGAGCACATAAACCCAAGTTAAAAAACCTCGCCAGAGAGTACCTCCATGAAAAAATTCAAACTGGCAGAACTGGCCATTGTTCCGTGGAAGATTCATTGGCCTCATTAAAGCTGGTACAGCTTAAACTAAGTAAACACATTGAATTTGGTGATGCGGTCCATATGAATAGGGAAAAATACAAACAAAACGTAGCAAAAATGGCGACCAAACCCCAGTATGCCACATCCATCTTTAATCATGTGATAGAACAAAAGAAAACTTCCCTAGTCATTGGTTGCGACGATATAACAGGCGACTATCACACGTACCTAACTCAGGCCAAGGGAAGCTTGTGTTCCCAGTTGAAAAAACACAAGTCCAAGAAAGTCAAACTGAGTACCGTCGATTCCGTGGAAGATGTTATATCCAGTACAAAAAATGCAGTGAGCGAATACAATTTTGTGATGGCCCATCTAAAAGTGGACGCGAGTGGTGGTGACGCACATAAACAAATGCAAGCTGTGGACAGGTGGGCTGCGGCCGTATGGGACAGCATGAAGGAGTCGTCCTTGTGTGCAGTATTGTTTGGTGGGTCGGAAAGTGACAATGGTGTTGCAATGATCAAAGTGAAAAGCACTTCGCAACTAAAGTCACAGCTTGCCAATAAATGAAGCTGAAATATTTGAATTTGTATATTTTCATTCTCCTCTGCCTACCTCTTCAGGGATTAAAGGCGTGATGGTATGTGTGTAATATTCGTTACGTAACATCACGCCTGTAATCCTCGACGAAGCAGGCAGAGGAGTGTAGTACTCTACCACGTTGCAGTAGTTACGGTAATGGCCCTGTATGGAATACGTAAAAAAACGTATCTTCACGCCTGTAATCCCCGAAGGGATAGGCGTGAATTTCCGGACTCCAAGCCACTATGAGTCTGAATTAGAAAAATCGTGTAATGCCCAACTCGGTAATTGAACCCAGAACCTCCGCAGTCGCGCTGGCGACCAACACCACCGGCGAGGCAGTTGCTCGCTGTATAAATAAGTACTTTTTGGTGTAAGGGATGTCATGTTCACGTAACTGTTCAGGCTCTCAGCGGGTAAATTGACCCTGGCAACATTATGTAAAGCAAATATGATAGTGTACAGAGCGTTAAGTATGAACCCTTGGATCACAGTTAAACCCCATGAATTTGTATGGTTTTCGTTTTAAATATTGGAAAATATAGTAAGAAGCCTTACACATTTTAAGGTTCTCCATAAGCGGTCATCTATAAATTACGTAACACGTTAAAGGGGGGGGGGGCTGAATTTCCTGACGTCACAACACAAAATATATCCGAGTATGATTAATATCGGAACCCTGTTTATTTATTTAATTATTAACAAAATCCACAGCTTAATTTATTAATACGTATATACCTTTCAGCATAATCATAAAGCGAATAGCGGATTTATATTTTAAATGTAATAATTTGGTGCAAAATTACAAAATTTATCGAAGTCATACTAGCGGCCGGGAATCTAACAAGTGTGTCTGACTGTGGCAAGCACGTGGGGGGTCGAAAGATCTCATTAATGGATAGCCCTTAATGTAACTGGGCCTGTGGTGGACAAGTACCTTTAACCCTAATCTATCATGGTGATAAATGACCCATAGAGCCTACATTAGTGGTAAAGACCAACACAGGGTTGCCAACTCTATTTCTAAATATAATGGAAGATTCGCTATTGGCCAATCCAGAAACTACTCCTAAATATAATGAGTTTGTAAACGACAAATAAAATCAGAATTCCCGCACGATTTTTTAAAACTGTGTTTTTTAATCATTTTATAACCGCTTTCCAATTAAAACTGACCCTTACAAAACTCCCACTTCTAGTTGACGACTACGTGTGAAACGGCACAATTCGTACTTGATCAATAGTGGACTATGGACTTAATGTTCAGTAGTGTACCTACTGCGTCTGTAGACATTTTTGTAATTGCGAAGGTGGAATAAAAACAAGACGTACTTGAAAACATATATTAACAACAATTCATAATTTAAAACCTATTACTTAGTAAGAGAATATATTTGTCCTGTGAGCGGGTCGACGGCGAGCGAGGGCGGCAGCTGCGCGGCCACGTCGGCCAGTGCCTCCCAGCGCGTCGCGCGGCTGGCCTCCGATTGCGTCGGACTTGTTGATGCGTCCGCGTTGTTGCCACTGGAACAAAGCAAACATTATTAATATTATTGTTCTCCTTCATGATTTGAAAGTTGTCTTAAATTCGCTCGCGACTCACGCCGCTCATGCTGACCTGCTACTATGGACAAGTTATTTTAAATTAAGTAAAGAATACATACTTAATATGTATTTGATAAAAACTGACCGATGTTCTAAAATAAAATGCTTATGACATAAATTACAATTGCCTGCCTCGTTGTTCGAGTGGTCGTGAACGCGACTGCTGACCGAAAGGTCCTGGATTCAAATCGCGGGTCGGTAGGTACTATCGGTTTTTTTTAAATTTGAAATTCTAGTTAAAATGTACAGCAGGAACCAAAAGTCTGATCTTGTGCACGGTGCACGGCGAGGCTCAAGCCCGTTCATCAGGCAGGCCCGTCTGTGGTCGAGAGTGGCTGCTTACTTGTGCTCCATTTCGACGACTCCGTCGCTGTCCTCGGCTTCCTTAATAATTTCACCTAAGTGTCTATCTACATCTGAGTCTTGTACTTGTTCTCCGTCGTTACTGTGAGGTTCGTCTCCTCCGACGTCCTCTGGTGTCTCCGTTTGCGCGACGTCCTTCAGAGACGACGTGCTCTTATTCAATTGCAACGACTCCACGTTGCTGATGTCCTTATCATCGATTTCCTTTTCTTCATTATCTACAAAAATTTAAGTTTCTATTTACTACACATATAATGATACATTTGAATTTTATGTATTTTTTAACTACATACTATTGTCAATAAATAAATAAAACTATGGAATTCAGTTTTTAACCCTTTCATATGTATCAATTTGCTAGTAAAAGTTACTCACATTCGTATGCAAGCCCTGCGCATATATCTTCTGCTTTTCAAGTGCCATTCATGTTGTAGATGTAGACAATGGATACCAAATGGACGACAAAAGTGCACGAATGTGATTCAGTGGTGGCTTAAACGTGGAGTGCACATAAGATGGTAATGATTTCAACAAAGTTTACTCATAATTACGACACTCGATCTCTGGAAAGGTGAAAACGCAACAAGGACCGGGTCACGGCGGCGGTCCAAGTGCTGGCTCCTAATGTCTTGCAAACGTAACGTTTTGTACTAATTAAATAATAAGCCTTATCGCGTTCACACATTTTCCATTTAGTGAGTCATTTGGAAAGCTTCAGCGGACGATGTGTCCGTTCCTTGTTGCATAGAGCTCATTCTATTATAAAATATATGTTTTTCAATTATTAATTATATTCGTGTACGAAAAATTGGAACATGCCAGCCATGGAACTGATCGAAGACAATACATGTTGAATGAACGCGCGCTGGAAATAAAGTATGATATAAAAACACGAGAGGCACAGTGTAACGTCACTTTATTCAATGTAAATGTGGATAATATGTTTACAAATAAATAAATAAACTTTACTGACGTTGGGCACGCGCAATGTATTGGAAACACGGTGTCAAGACTTGTGGGCGTGTCACTGTAACTACCTTTACTGTCCGTGCCCGACACCTGGTCATCAGCAGGAGGCTCCCTGGCGCGTCGAGCTACCGGCGTCTGTTTACTGTCTGCTCCACATCCAGGGAGCGCGCGGGGCTGCGGCGCCTCCTCGGGGCCACTGCCGCCAGCTCCAGCCGGCTCGGGCGCTCGGAGCGCGCTCCCGTCGGACATCACATTGTTCTCTAAATTGCCTGAAAGTAAGGAAAGTAAAATTATATATTTTTAAATTACAATGAAATTTTGTACATTTTTGTAATATAATTGCTTTGCAAAAATATGATACGATGATAAATTTACAATAATATGATACGGTCCACCAAATTACATATAACCTGCATAGGCACCCGTCGACCAACCAGGCCCTCTTAGACACGTCAATCACTCAAGGACATTTCTGTATAAATATCAATTCAACAAACTGCTTTATATCGATATCTAAGTAGGTACCTTGCCGTATACTTCGACATCATAACCGATGTTCTTGTAACCCGTGCGCATAGGCATCTATCGGTCTCTCGTTTTAGAGTTAGTAAAATATTTGAATACAATTCAAATGGGCGTTTACTGTTTACCAGAACATATAAATTTCGATTTTATTAGGCTACATCGGGACATATTTTCTCTTATTTTACTGGCGTGCAATAGTCTCCCCATATGCATTGACGCCAGCTTGACTTGGACCAAAACAGTTTCATATTGACGGTACAATATGTAGAGTGACAAAGACGCAGCGTGCCCTGGTCCAGCACGCACCACGACACGCGGCAGCGGCTGGCCGGAGATCGGCGATTTGCTGATCGCGTAACTACCCCGTAGCCATTATGCCTTCTTTATATATCTGTGTCTCTGAGACCCCTTTAAGAACTCTAAGAGCCTCTGAGAGCGCACTTTACGCTCTTTTTGGCATGCCTGCCGAAAATACGCTGGTCTGATAAAGCCCTAACCAAATAAATTCTGTTACGACATAACTGGAAACAGTCGGCGGTTCTTTAAGAGCCAGTGTCAAACCGACGGAACTCGCGTGTGCAACAGTGTACAGCTCGATCAGGGCTCGACCTATGAAGAGAGACTCTTGGGTACTTAAGTCGTCCGCCGGCCAATGTCAAATCGTCGTAAGGTCTCCGATGATAACCATGTACCTAACACTCTTCATCTAACGCTACAAGTTACAGCCTGCGTAACGATCCGTTTCAAACATACTGTTTAAATACTGACGTCTCGCCATTAGCGGAAATTCATTCAATACCTGCTTGAACTCAATGTGGCTCAATTTTATGAACGATTAGCAGTCTACAGGTATTGCAGCGCTTGGCTCGGATGCCTCTGTGTTTATCCATTGGATCAGATAATAAAATTAATCAAAAATCTGCAATGTAGAGATGCAAAGAAAATGTCACTTAATATGTATAATTACTGAAATAGCTGGCGTGTGTAACGTTTTCCATTTGACCGTGATAGTGGGTATATTTTTAGATATAACGTAAGTGACCCTTACTTGCCTGCGCCCGTCGGTTGTTATAGAAGCTACCTCCACACGACAAGCGTAGTTACAAATTAATTACTACGCATTTATAAACTTAATGAAATTATACAACGTAACATCAATCCTGTAATCCCCATAGAGATAGGTGAGGAGTGCATACACCCACGTTTCACCAGTTACGTTAGCGTTACCTGAGGAATATGAGGAGAGCCTATTACTGTAACCCGGGTAGGTGTCCAGACTCCAAGCAACTACTAGATAATCTCAGTTAGAAAAATCCAATCGTGCCCGACTCGCGATTTGAACCCAGCCACTCTCGATCGGCAATCGCGCTTGTAACCAACTACACCAACGAGGCGGTAATGTGTATAAAAATAAAAAATTAAAGGGTATGCCGTTATATAAACCAATTATTTTTTTCTAAAATGCCCTAATTTAAAAGCGTGACAGTCCATAACCGGCCAGGAAGTTATTAAATAATAAATCATGATGAAAACAGTTGCGTAGGTACCTACCTGTGGCCCGGCGGCCGGCAGGGGGTGTACCTAGCGGCCAACGCAGCGGCCGGCCCTAATGCTATTACTACAGCTAAGCGAGGGTATAAGTTATAAAACACTGATATTCATATGTGAAAAATGCCCTATGACCCCATGTCAGGTACACACACACAGATACTGTCTGCTACTCATCTTAACGCTGTTTTATTGCATTAACAGGTCTCTTAGACACATCTCTGATGATCTCCCAAAAAGCCGAACGAACACGAGTAAAGTCCCGTCCAGCATACTTAGGCATGCTGGCATAAAAGAAACTTATAAAGATCAAGCTTATTATTCTTAATAAAGTCGTATACGACTAGAAACTAATTATAACACTCTGTTTTAAATTAAAAATACCGTACATTACCGTAGGCGACTATAATTTATATTGCTTATATGATATTGATGTTTTAATTTCGTTAACCACAAACGGCAAGCCGACCAAATCTCTGTGAGGTCTATAACACAGGAGTTCCAGGTAGATAGGCCTATTCTAATTCGACATTTAAAACACATACTTATTAATGAAAATAACTTGTCCGCTAAAAATAAAACAATAGCCCAATTAAACCTTTCAAATTCCGATATACCTGTTGTGGTGGTCGGTGTGTCGGCCGTGCTGGGGACGCTGCTGGTGCAGCCCATGGTGCGAGCGGTGCAGTGCGCGGTCACATGGGGCGCGGTGACCGCCGGTCGAGCAGCCCGACCGCCGGCTGCGAGCTCGCCGCCCGACTGCCCGTCCAACAGATCGTATCGTACTCACTCACTATTGTGGAAGGAGGCAGCCCACTCGCCTGACCTCGCGCCCCGTCGCGTTTTTCAAATGAAGCCCGTGTAAAGCATTCCTCCGCACCTTGACGCAATTGCTCTTTAGCAGAAGGGTTTTCTTTCACGAACGCTTTGCATAAATTCTTTTAGTGGATGTGAAACACGTACGAAAGGAAACAATTATGCCAAACCTAGTAAAAATAGCAAAAGCGCGGTTTCAAGGTGAAGGCTGCCGTTAAAACATTCTCTAGCACAGTAAGCTTCGAAGTACAAATAAAGCTAAGTGAGAGTAATTAACTTCTTATTTATAACACATATTTTTAGATTATCGAAAACTTATTAAGTGGAGGTATAAATATTTGTTTAAGAAAACACTTTCTTGTTGTAATTTTCTTTCCTTTTTAACTGTATTTAAACAACACAGATGTTTGCGTTCCGACTCAGCTGTTCCTCAAATCTGATGTGAGATCTGATCCGGTACGTAACGTAGGGGTAGGCAGAGAAATGCAGAACATTCCCACGATTCACCAGTTACCGGGGATAAGAAATAACGCACACATGCTATTGAAAAATAATTGTTAGATGGATAATTTGGACATGTACAGAGAATGGCCGATGAAAAAATCAAATATACAAAGTAATATTGATGGATGTAAAAAAACGAATCGATCCTTTTTCGAGTGATGGCAAGCGTGCGTGTTCTCGACGAATCCCGGGTTCGATATCCTGGTTGGGTATTGTAGGGTTTCTCCAACTTATAATTTCTAGTACTGCTGGCTCATTCTAGAAGTGTGCACTGGTGATAGGTGTATGTCAATAAACTCACCCTCTATGTCATTGTGGGTCGTATAAGTACAAAACTATGGATGAGTCTTAGGAGTGCGCAGCACACTCCTGTCTACCTTATCGTAAAATACAGACGTGATGTTATTTTTTGTATTAAAAAAGGAAAAACTAATCTGTTAAACAAATGTTCACTTAACAAGACCTGACATGAATCAGTATAAGCCAGTGAGCAGCCGGCCCGTCGCGAGCCACGGCTCACGCTATACCTGAACACAAGCCACCACGATTTGAGTCCGTTGAAACTTCAGTAATGGCCGAATTTACCTTAATAAAGCAAAGTGCTGTTAAGTGATTGCGAGCAGTTCCGTGGCTAAGGTCGTGAGCGCTCAGCTCAGGGCAACCTTTGAACTTTACGCGTCTCAATTATACCGTAGAAGAGAAACAATATATTATCTTTGAAGTATATTTTATTAACATATATAAAATAGTTTTTATTTATATTACACGTAAACATAATATCACACCTGCAATCCCCCAACACGTAGGCAGAGGAGCGAAGTGGACTCCCACGCTGCACCAGTTACGTTTACTTAACTCGCGTATATTTTTGGGCCATCCCAAAATAAAATATGTGAAATAAGACGGTGTACATACCGTGTTATGAAGTAAGGTTAGAGGCTAGGAAATGTCTTAATTTGTAGAACTCTGTGACGTTCGGGCGGGCTCGGCCTCTATTGGTTGTGTTGGCCCACGAGAGAGGGCAAGCGTGGGTATGAGAGGTCAGTTGAAAGAACATATAATATATAAAAATATACCAAAACATAACCAACCTGATTCTTGTTTGGCTGTAATAAAGTATTCGTACGTACCGGATAATGTTGAATAGAGTCTTGGGTCTCGAATAAAAATCTTTTAAATTTTGTGAGCAGTAAGTAACAAACGACACATCGAGGGTGGAGCGGCTAAAACAGAGGCACATTGACAGAGTAACACCCGCAACCCCCAGCGCCGCCCTCGGCATGAAGGCGATTAAGCCAAAGTGGTCAGCGAACTTTAAACGACAGCGCGGAATATATTATTGAACAATAAATAGAATTTGCATATTCAAATGAAGGCAACCTTCGATGACTGAAATATTTCCTATTAGCCACGCTACTAGAACTTCAGTAAAATGTAGCAAACAAGCAAGCGACCGCCGGCCAGACAGCGGCTACGATTGGTCGTAACTGCAGCGCTGCCACAAGCGCAGTCGCCTCGACTGTAGTGTAATTAAAGAGAGGAGACAGGTATACAGTTATATGTAAATATATAATATGTACTAATGTACCACCCGGATACAACATACACGATATCACAGGGCATTAGTATCGTTTACTTGCGGATAAATAAGACATAAATAAACTGATATAATCAATTTTACCCTTAGATTGACAGCTGGTGCTATTGCTAAGGAACGCCCAGGTACATGTAGTAGTAAGAAATTAAGCTAAAATAGAACCAAAGTAAGTCCATCGAGTGAACATTTTGTAACACTCTAATTTGTTACCCAGCGTTCGTGAGCACTTCTACGACCATTTTTAAATCGAGTATTTTTTACCCAAGTATTGTGTTGAAGGTTTGATAGGAAATAAGAAACATGGTGTTGACCGAATTCCGTATAATCAATCAAACTTTGAGTGTTAAATGCGAGCACAGGGGCAAGGACCCGCCTCGGCCACCACGAGGTCCCCGCTCAGCGCGATGGCCTCTATTTCCACCGCCGCGCCGAGGGGGAGCTTCGCCACCTGGTACGTGGCGCGCGCCGGGCAATCCTTTGGAAAATCTGTATAATTCAACAAGCTCTCTTTAATGTGGTAGCATGCAATCTTAAATAAAAAACCTATTTTCGTATATGAACTAAATAAAATGTAAAACGTGTTGTGATTAAATATTCCATTGGTGCCTGCGTAAATCTTATTGCTTTAATACACGACGCTAAGAGCACGCAGGTACATAATTTAAAAAAAACATTAAAAATAACAATAAGCGAGTACCAAGGACTCGCCGTGCGCCGCGGCCGGCCCGCGTGGTCACCCTCGAGCGAGGGCCGGAAAGACAATTTACTGTACTTTATCACAGAACACCACAGAACAACATCTTTAGTTATTTTTCGTATTATCTTAATATTAATTGTCGCCGTATCACGCCGTTCTGCCAACATAGACTCGAACAGTATTGAAGTGTTTTACGTAACATCACGCTTTTAGTCCCGAAGAGATAGGCAGAGTCTAGTACACTGCTATGTTTCACCAGTTACTAAACGTAACGTCCCACTATGGAATAAGTGCTGAGCCTATTGCCATACACCAGTCACAGATCCAGACTCTGAACCAGTACTAGATATTTCAGTATAGAAATATCCAACAGCACCCTACCTGGGATTCGAACCTGGGACACCTCGATCGTCAGTAGCGCTTGGAACAAATACGACCAACAACAAAGGAAGCAGCCATTTTTGATGTATTGTATGTTCACTATATTAAATCTATTTCTTTCGTAAGGTTTATTATATGCGCAGTGCAATATAACTGATTACAAGTGATAAATGAATGTGCACATCTTGTAATTAAGTCTTCAAAAAGGATTTTCGGGCGTGTTACTGACAAGTTTATATATCTCCAATAGTATACAAGTGTCAAACTAGAGAATCTCAGGACGAAACATTCGCGATGCCGCGTGCCTATCTCAAGCTAACTCACAACGACCTTTGTTATTACTGATAACAAAACAAACTAGCTAAAAAGTTCATCGTGAAGCTAAAATAAAGTAATATGGACCCCTTGATAGGGGTCCATATTAAATAGAAAACCTTGGGCTTTCATTGTAGATTGAAATCGCCCTTTGTAAATTATTATTTCTAAAAAATACTTTAAATAGTTCTACAGATTTAAAATGACTCCAAATAAAAAAATAAGTTGTTTGCGTGACTTTATTATTACACGCACTTTTCGTAGCGATAAACTATCTGTATCACATCTATAATGTAATTTAATAAATATGGTGCTTAGCCGAGTAGGTAGGTCTGTACAGCCATCACACAACATTTAGAAAGTTAGGTACTCAGTGCTTTTAAAATTTAAATGACTCCACATAATTTAATGGTGACATTGCTGTGTGACTCGCGTATGGTTACTTGGTATTAAGCGAAATTTAAAAATGCAATTTGCATTAATTAAAGCTACACGTTTTTCATTTACTTCGCAAGAGTCGTGATACTTTAAGACCTATTAACATTTTGGTGTGTTGTTTTGTAAAAAAATGTGCTGTTTTTATGTGACCTTAATTAAGCCATTAGGACTGACAACGACTAGAATTTGCATATGTTTTACGTGAACCGAGCAGCACAGGAGCATGTGGGCCTATCAATAGTGCTACGTGGACGAGGCGCGGAGCTGACTGCGGCCACGACGAAGCACCACGCTGATGGAAGGCACCTAACGTCACTTTGTTGTTATTATAGACAATTTCACCCCACGGTCACACCAAATGCAAGATTTGTACAATGTAATGATGTTAACAGAACATCAATGCATCGGTCTGACTTAGTGCGCTGGTGGACATCGCGCTACGCCAACATAGGGGCGTTTTTGCTCATCATGTCCAAGCTGCGTACAAGGGTTGAGAATGGCACAGTCCGGCTTCTCGCACCGACTCCCCTGCTGGCCGTCGCCGGTCAGGGGATTGAGCACTATCTAGAGTGGCATATACCACGGCGAGCTGGTCGCCACGGGCTGGTCTGCGATGCAGCAGTGTCACGTGTAGAGAGGTCGACTTGGGCTACGAAGATGAATCTTAGCGGCCCTTATTTTAGATAGATACCTGACATGAAAAAAATTTAAAGAACTCCCCATTACTTCTTTGATCTGCACTGACAATTTAGACTCATTGTCGAAACACATCACATATTTGTAGTGTGTATTAAATATGGACTTACATTGTGCGTAGACTTGATTAACTACTTGAAAGTCTTCCATGTTAAGTAAGAGAATGGTCGTCTTGACGACGGCCTCGAGGGAGGAGCCGCCAGCCTCCAGGACGTGCTTGAGGTTGTCCAGCGCCTGTCGAGCCTGCGCCTCTGCTCCTCCACAGACCAACTGCGCCTTTGGGTCCAGTCCCAGCACCCCCGACACGTATAATGTCTTGTCTGCTAGAATGGCTTGGCTGTAATAAGTACAATAAATTTAAGAGTTAATTAGAAAAGAAAATCGTTAGAAAGCTTTGAAAGGACATCCCGCCGTGTCCGAGTAGAATCTCATTCCAAAGCATCGATCATATATGATGACATGTTTTGTCTTAATACGCCGCAACGAAGAAACGTAGAAAACGGAAAACGAGTTATTAACAAAAATCACGAATATAAAAAGACCTTTTTTTTCTTCACTGTACAATGGATCGTATCTTCCGGAGTTAATGCAATCTGAATAAAATATTAATATCTGAATAAAAGCTAGTAATCTATAATCGTTAATTTATTCCTGCGATTCTAACCCCCATTAGCGACCAAACAAGACTAATTTGTTTTTACAACGTTCGCATGGATTTCCTACCAACTGTTTTGTTGTGGGTAGCCGCGCCAGTATTATAAAACCAATGGCAGCACTGTCGCCCAGATAGCAGCACCATCGACCAGATGGCATCCATATCGCCTGTGCCTGAGCGTTGCCGACAAGAATACAGATATATTTGGCCAAGGCTAACTAATACAGCCGCACCATTATTTTAAAGTTCCTCCTTAGGATGCACCTTATCGGGTATTATAAATAGATATGGCAACGTTTACCACATTATAGAAAAGCGAGGACATTCTAATGAGGCATCTTCACAAGTTTCTGTCCGTTCGACTAATTCTATACAAATAATATACAGCATAGCTTTTCTCATTTATTTTTGCAACTATAATTGTTTGATCTTGAGCAACAAGCTTATGTCAAGTTTCAGCTGCACATTGTACACGCGATAAATAATGAACACAATCGTAGGTATCTAGTGTCTCCATCACGACGTTCAGTGCGACTTTATAACTCAGCATTCATATAAGTTAGGTAACATAATAAGGATATAAAGATGGAAATATAAAAAAAGAGAAGCCATTTTATTACATGGAATATTGTATCCAGCAATATGCTCCCGTCATGTTACTTAAGATATATTCACATGCCATAAGATATTTAATAATATACTTCGTAGTCAAACCTGTACGGTCCCACGGGCTTGTAAATCTCCGGTGATGTAACAATAGTCTTTGTGACTCTATGTTTCGTATTTGCGACTGCTTGCGACATGTTTACTTTTGATGCCACGTCTACTTTGTTTCTCGCGGGCACCTCGTCTGAACTCATTATCGGAATACATTAACAACACGAGGTCAATAGTTCACTGTCGCACTATTCACGGCTGATACGATTATATTCTTGTATGTTTTACTTTCTTATATCAACATAAGCGATAATCGACTGGCGATACATAATATCGGTGACAAATAATATATTTCATTCATCGCCAAAAAGTAAGAATGACTTGTGCCAGTTACAGGATTAGAGTCTAATTAAAAAGGTTTAAAATTAAGAGTCTGGTTATTAATTTGCATATATGTATTATTATATGTATTATTATCATTCATATATATAAAACAAAATTATACTACTGCGTTCGATTCGTTCATTTGTATATGTTACATAGTAGGTAGTTTAATTAAGCATTCATTTCACTTACTATTGAACTACAACTATTCTAAAGAGTGTAAGGCAATTGGCAAATTAAAGTTACCACTTTAATTTGCCAATTTCCTGTTACCCGTCCCGTTCAAATTTGCTGTTTAGACGTTATATATCAGTGGCTGTACTGATTTATTAGCAGGCTGAGTAAACTGGAGGGCGGAGATTTTAAGGGCCAATTTTAATAAAAGAAATCAGAAAGACAGTCTTGAAGATATCAAATAACTTCTACAGTTTAATTTATTCATTAATTGTTGTAGTCAGGAAATGCAATCTTAAAAAAATAGAGATTGTCTAAATAATCTAGAATGGACACTTGAGACTAAATCCTTTAATTCATTATGCAATACTTATTACGGAAAATGTGTTATAAATCCAACAAATTAAATCAAATACAAAATTCATAAAATTACAATATAAAAACAAAAACATTGTAATTAATATGATCGTGCAATTTTATTAAGTCATAGATGTTGGTTGGGGCGACAAAAATTTAATAGTCTCCTGGCAATAGTAAAATGTTCTAATCCATTACATACAATTAGAGTCCATTACATACAATTAACATTAACCATTATTTTACCAATTTTCTAATCTTCATAATATAATACGACGGAAAGAATCACAAATTACAGTGCTTAAGATGTACTCTTACATCACTTACATGTTAGAATGACAAAACCCAGGGCGTTACATCGAATCCCATGAAACTTGAAATGTCAAGTGTCAAATATGACACGAAAATAAAAGCTGAAAATTTTTTTGGTTATTCTGATTAGTATTGATACATTTTCGCTTATGAAATAATTTAACTATTGTAACAATATCGGTAATTAAAGGGTAATTAACAAGTATGCTCTGGACCTGAGCATTGAATATTATTTGTTTGTTATAAAGCATAGCAAATATAACCTTATTTTTTTTACTATATTTTTTACAGGCATAATGCAAACGATTTTATCAATAACTAAAGCATTTTCATGTTTAAGTGCGATTATGCCACGAAAGTTGATTATTTCCTCATCGAACTTTAGTATGTTTCACAACAATACAGCCCGAGAAAAATTATTGCAAACCTTTGTGCCCGCGGTGAATCCGTCTTGTGGCATAAAAGTCAAAGGCCGTGTCAGGAGACGCTGCAGGTCGTGCTATTTAGTGTTCCGTGACGAGAGAGCCTACATCATGTGTAAGGCGTTCCCGCGTCACAAGCAGATGGCGATGAAGCCCAAGCCGCACAACACTTGGATACTGACTCATGCAAGCCAAAGTCCTGTTCGACCGTGGTAGTGGTCATAATATATGGTAGAATAGGGGATGTGACTACCATCCCACTCGATATGTAGACTATTGTAAGTTTAATATTTAATATAAATCATAAAATTTACTCTGGTTTATTTTTTATGAATAATCCTATTTGTTGTAATGAGTTTCAAGTATCTATTACCTTGAATAATTACCACAGATAATAAACCATACATTCATTCTGCATAAATAGACATGAATTCATGCAGATCTCAAGTCTAATACAGGACCTGCTTTCTGATATATATAACATTTTATTGTCAATATGAGTCAAATATAAAGATAAGTTATAAGCCAATAATAATATGAAAGAGTTACATGTCTAAGAAATTTTAAGTCACTAAAACCTGTGCTCAACTCAGGAGTAGAACCCAAGACCTCTCACTTGGCACTCTCTCCCGCAAGCATTCGACTAATGAAGTGATAAAAGTGTTTTATTAATTTTACATCCAAATATTTATATTTTCACTTGCACCACTACCTGCTTACCCCTAAGGGATCTGGTGTAAAGCTAATATAATGATTATAATCACTCTGTGCATGCTCAATGCTATCATGTCCACTGTATGTTACATGCAGGTGTTTGTCTTAAACAGGGCCAATACAGAAACACATTCAGCTTGAACAGTCCGTTCACATTTTAATCTCCATAGTTTGTAGCCACAAGGTTTCAATATAGTTCTCATAGTGCCAGCTCTCGTAGCTTTGCTGATATTCTAAGACACCTAGAGAAGAAGTCTTCTCACGCATCTTCCTCGTCCGGTGTACTCTGGGGCTCATTTGGTGTTCCTATTGTCATATCGCTGCAAATGAAATGTTATTGTTAATATAAATTTTCTTTTGAAAATGATAGCTTAATATATAATGTCCTGTGTCACTTATCTTTATTTTACCGTAATGTAACTTCACACCTGTAATCTCTGAAGGAGTAGGCAGCGAAACACAGAACATTCCCACAATTCACCAGTTACGTTTACGTCCCACTATGGAATAG
>DWEI01001570.1:0-16345 GCA_018245875.1 Mysoria ambigua
GCTTCCAATATTTGTTGAATCATTTCATCAGTATCCGAATTTTGGCTATAAGTTTGTATTAAAATTTCACGAACGTAAACGAAGTGTATCAGATCTGTGAGAATAGAGTAGGCACCTTACAGAGTGGGCAGAGATTACCGAATGCCAAATACCTCTATCCTACCTCTATCTACCGACCTGCCGCGCTTCTTCGTTACATTCATCAGTTTCGAAGGCTTCTAAGTCGCTCATCAGCCAGTATTTCGCCGGCGTGGTCACACATAGTGGTGCTAAGCGGTTCGTGCGCAGCTGTCGATGAACGAGGCGGCGGCCGGGCGGCGCGCCGGCAGCAAGGCGACGCAGTTCGTGCGGGCGCTGCGCGCGTCCGGCGTGGAGCACGTCGCGCTCTACACTGACGACATCCTCGCCACGGTGAGCCGCGCCGCGCCATGCGCGTCACTGGCCGCGAGTTCAAATTGAATGGACAACGTGGCAGAGAGGGATGTTTCGGAGTTAGGGCTGTCACTGAAATATGATGTGGACTGGATGATACAATAATTCATCCATTACGTTTGTAATATAAAATATTATTTCAATATTAAAATGAGAAGTGATTAAAGTGATTTAATTAAAGTGATAACTCAAACATATTGTTATAAGTAAAATCATGTCATAAGTTTTAAATGTATTATTTTACATTGCAGTATTTAACAGTACAGATTTTACAAGTTTTATGGATAGGTACATTTAGGCGAAAATATTGGTACATTCAGCCGAAATATTTGCATTTGCTACAAATTTATCATTTCTCTACACAATCTTTATGAGTAAATAATTCACATATATGTGTAATACATTCTATAAACGGTAGAGTAAGAAAATTAATTATGAAAATTCATGATAGTAATAAAATTGACCGATATTCCCAGATGAGAACCCTAAAAGCGCGCGGCGCCGAGATCATAAGCTGGCCGCCGACCTACTACGATCTGATCCGCGAGAAGCTGCGGGAGAGTCCCGTGCGGGTGGCGGAGACCGTGGAGCAGCTGCAGGCGAACGACGTGCTGGTGGACTTCGACGAGCGCGGGTACATGCTGCAGGCGTTCACGGCGCACGTGCAGGCGCGGCCCACGCTCTTCCTGGAGATCCTGCAGCGGAGGAACCATCGGGTGAGCGGAGGGCCGTCAGACGGGTTGGAGGGCAAATGTAGAGGAAGTTATAACTGGTGGCAACAATAATAATATAATGATAACTATATTTGTGGATGGTCCGGTTGAGGAGTAATGTTGTGTGGATTTGGTATAGACTTTCATATAGACCACGATGAAAACGTTACAGAGCACGTGGAAGTCAATTGACAGTATGTCAATAGACGTATGTGTATGTATGTGTATACGTTACAAAAACACAGTCTGTGGCGGAGTGGCTGATGTTGACATAGAATAATTGATTTTTACGTTTACTCTTGAGATTAGAGCGTAACACGAAACTTCTCGCCTATAGTCCTCGGGGAGGTAGGCAGAGTGTTTTATAAGTACTTCTCCGAGCTTTACTGTTGCGTCTACGTCCCATTATGTAATAGGTGGTCAGTCTATTGTATATTAAAAATGTTCCACACTCACCAATGAGGCTGTGTTGTAGACAATAGAATATTGTCAATTTTATTTTAGTGACATTTGTGTAAAATAACTGATTGAACGACTCGCGTGGTAATATGTAGTCCTCGGTTCTCTTCCAGGGCTTCGGAGCGATGAACTATAAGTGGGTTTTCGAAGCAATCGAAGCACTCGATGCGGAGAAGAACAAGCAAGAGACGGATTCGGAAGCTGTTGATGGAAAAGCATAACATTTGCAGCCTTTCATCGTACTTGTTTATAAATAATATTGCTTCTGTATCTGAGTTTTGTATACATAAAGACACATCTAATACAGTTTGCCCTCACTGATCACTTTGCTTACAATATACAATAACTATTTTTTTTATTTAATCTATTTTAATTTATTTAATTCCAAGTACGTGAGGTCTGTAAAAATGGAAATATTTGGTACTCACTGTTCTCTGCCTACCCTGTAAATTATCTGATGTGATAATATAATAATAATATATATATTTTTGTATATATCATATGTTTAATATTTTTTTATGTTTTTAATAATGGACAAAATTATATATTTTCCTGTATGTATACCTGTTTCTATGTAAGTTAGTCTAATTCGTGTAGTCTATATATGTATTTTCTATTTGATTACTTCGTGTACCGTCAATGAACATAGAAATACAGTTCGGTTAATAGTATTTTTTCTAATAAACCAAATATATTGTATATTAAAATGTATCGAACTATATCTACAAATATATTGTATCAATGTTACTTGTACAAGAGGATTTGATGTATAAATAATCCTAAATAAAGTGTTTACATTACGAAATATTTTTTTCCTTGTGATATAAACCTTGTACGTGCGCTCTTTATTACAAATTGGTTACAACTATTATGAAATCTCACAGTGAATAAATTAAATAAATATCATGTATTTCTAAATAAAATATACCTACCTACGTACCTACGTATTAGCAAATTCCAAAGCACAAGTCTACTTTTCGACCTAGTATAGCATTTGAAGGAGACCACAATAACTCCTTCATTTACGTACTCTCCTATTTCTGTGACAACAAACATATGAATTGTTAACAAATAACTCCATAAAACAACCTCTCATTGCTGTGTCCACTTTGTTTTCATCAATAAATATAGTAAACCAATAATATTGTTACTTGTGACTATTGGAGTGATAAACAATTTAACATGCGAGAAGGCATGGAATATTCTAGAAGCTTATTCCATCGATGTATTGCGCAAGATTTTATAAAAAGTTCTCTAACGACCGGCGCCAACCGGACCTCGGTCTACACTAGTGGGGTAGAGACGCGGCCCGGGCTGCGCTGATCGACTCTACATAGTACAAGCACCGCAGGTAACTGACTTCTTGTTAACATGCTTTAACTGTACGTACAAGCTTATGCAGGCAATAAATTGACGGTAAACTTACGTTAATTCTGAAAGTTTTCTAAAAAATAATATTTTTTTCATTGAAATTTAAAAAGTTATTCATTTGATGGAACATTTAAAAACAATTTAGGTGTACATTTTTAAAAAGAAATTTAAATTATACTTTTTAAAACATTTTAAATTTTATTTAGTGTTGATTATTGAAACTTATAATCAACACTAAATAATTTTAATTTCATTAATAATAATTCTAATTTCACATCGAAAATACAATCACCATTCATATTCATATTCATTGTAATCATCATCACCCTGTTTATTGTCCCACTACTGGGCGTGGAAATAACGATGAAAAAGGTTAAAGCCAGCATGATCTGGCGAGCTACCCAGGGTTTTGAAGTAGTCACACGCCTACGAGAATATTATGGACAGGTCTCACAAACACAGGTCTCCTCGGGATGTTTCCCTTCACCGTTATAGGAAGTTATAGGTAGTTAGTGTCAACATGCACATTTTTGTAAAGACGTACGCGCGAGCATATGAACCCAGAACTTTAAACTGGGAAGCTGATTTCCATGTCATCAACTACCATTAGTATATTATACTCCCATTGCAAAAAAAGGTAATAACCACATACAAACTTAGTAAACAGTTTTAAATACATACACACATATGTACAGTTAAATAAAATTGTAGTGTCTGTTTGTAATATTAAATTAACCTCTTTTTACTAAATGCGTAAATATGTATTTGTACACGGGAAATATAATAAAATTACTTTTACATTTTATCTGTTTGTCTGCCTGTTTGTTCCGGCTAATCTCTGGAACGGCTCATCTGATTTTGACGGGACTTTCACTGGAAGAGAGCTGACGTAGTAAGGACTAACTTAGTCTACTTTTATTTTAGAATTTTTCCAATAAATAATTCCACGCGGACGCAGTCGCGCGCACAGCTTGTAGTCAATATTTTTGAAGTAAATCAAATACTTGTATTAGGTTGAAAAAAAATTTTCGTTATTAATGTTTTTCTACTGATAATATAGGTGACGGGGTAGTATCAGCCGCCACGCCACCCCGTCTCTGTGCTCAGCGTGCTGACATCCAGTTCTCAGCCACTTCACATTTGCATACTGCTTATACCGCACAGTGCTCTGATGAAGCACTGACGCGGACAAAAATGTAAAATACGAAACTTGTTTAATAAACCTGTTCGGATTATTAGTTTGTTTTCTTCATGTCTAAGTGGATATTTTAATACACTCATACCTTTGTTAAAGTTTTTTATAAGTTTCTTTGTTTTAAAAGGAGCTAAATGTATTTTTATAAATGTTATGATTTATACTACGATGAGATTAAAATTGAGCTTTTAATACGTTATACATCATTATCACCCTATTGCGGTCCACTGCTGAATATAGGCGTACTATGAGGGGTTATGCCCCATAATCCCCACGGTGGGCATGCGGTTTGCATCGGGTGCGGTGGGCATCAGGAAATGTAGCTGAGCCATATCCATATTTACCTACCTCAACATACAATATATATGTACTTACCTTATTATTATTGCCTCGTTGGCTGAGTGGTTGCAAGCACAACTACTGATCAAGAAGTCCTGGATTTGATTGCCGTATGAGGCAAAGTAATATTGGGTTATCAAACTTGAAATTTTCTGTAGCAGCTCCAAGTTGGTATTTGTTCCCGGTATTTGGCAATAACCCATTTTCCATAGAAAGTACGTATTAGTGTATCTATCCTTATTTGTAAAATTAAGAAGTGTACTGTACTCATTTACCTACTTCTTCAGAGATATACAAGCGTAATTTTATTTGAAGTATTTATCGCAAGTGATTCCAGGTTGTCAAAATACATAAAATACACCTTTAGCCTGTAATTCGTTAAGTCACTAATATTTCAAGAAACGATAACCACCAAATCATGAAAAATAACAATCGTAATGTCTATGTAAAATTTTGTCCGCGATTACGGATTTCTGCCCAGTGTGCGGCGGTAGGCACGGCGCACCGCCCCAACAGGTTGGACACCTTGGGCCACGACAACGCCATCATCAGGTAAAGCAACGTTCACACAAGACAATTCAGTGGAAATTCGTCATTCTGTTATACTTCTCCTGCCGACTTAGCCTACTGAATTAGGGACGAGGTAATAATTTGGTGTAATAATTTGTGATTCAATAATATTCTTTTTATGTCAATTAGCATGGCGTCATGCAGGCGACAAAATGCTAGCAAATGCGTCTGACGATTTTGATTATATTCGGTGGGGCCTTAAATAGGACCAGGGCTATCATCACGCCTAAAAAGAGGTAACTAGCCCTTTACCGAGATCAGTTCCCGCGATCTAAAAGAATGGGCCGAAAACTAGTCCCTGTGGAACACCGCGGAACGTTTTCCTTATAACCTTTCTCCCGACATGCTAGATTTGGCAGAGATAACAAAGTTACGATTGAAATGAAGCGATCTTGGAACACAAAATTGACATTTGTCCGAACATATAGTAAGCTTCAGTATATGATGCAATGTATTTTTGCTACTTTTATCACAAAATGTCCATGGAGGAAGAATACATTCGATCCTTGCATGGAGATTATGGACATGACATCTCAGGGGAATCTTATATTCAGCAGTGAACTGCAATAAGCTGACTATGTTTCTAGGACTCCATAAAACTCTTTCTTAATACTTTTCGATAATACCTCAAACCGCTACCCGTAATACTTCTGTACGGTCAGAGCATTGTGAACATACCCTTAGCATGACTTGTATTTAAATCGCACATAGCTAGACGCACTAACGTAAGCTACCTGCTCACAATATAAAAACGCCCAACAAATTTCCCGCATCAGTTGTTACTTAATACAGTTATTTTGACGTGTGTTTTCAGTCAGTGCTTTGAGGACATTTTTAGTGAAAAATATTTCTAATATGGTTATTGTTTTTGTATTTTAATTATCTCGTAACGTAATAGTGACACCGATTTCTATGTAAATAAAATTATTAAAATAAATCGAATTGTATTATCTATTGAAATTGGTTTATTAATTTCAGACTTCATATACAGACAAAGGTCGGAAACCAGAGAACGGCAGATTCCTTGCGTTCGACCATCTAACATTCTGGGTTTCAAATGCTAAACAGGTAATTAATTGGATTAATTTGTATTTTTCTTAGGCTGTAACTCACCAGTGTATATCTAGATATCCAAAATTCTTCATTCAGGCTTCATGGAAATAGACGTCACCAAGTTGTTTAGAAAAGTATACTTATTGTTTATTTGCCTGATATCTGTGCTTCTAAATGACTTGATGTTTTGAAGAAATTTACTTTATTATTATTATCTTTAACCTATGGACCTGTCTGCTATTAGATATGAGTCTGTCAGAATAAGAACGGTTAAGTCTGCCACGCTGGCCGAGTCGGGCTAAGAGTCTTCTCCACAGAAAATATTATGGAGAAGTTAGAATTGCTAAATGAATACAACAGTGCTATTAATATAAAAAAGGAACTTCACGCTTGTAATCCCCGAAGAGGTAGGCAGAGGAATGCAGAACACTCACGTTTCACCAGTTACGTTTACGTCCCATTATGGAATAGGTGGTGAGCCTATTGCTATGCATCGGGCACATATCCAGACTCCGAACTATCATTAGAAAACCGAAATGAGAAAATTTTATGGTGCTCGGCCCGGGAGTCTAACCTGGGACCTCACGATCGGCAGTCGCACTTACAACCAACATGACCAACGAGGCAGTCAAGGCTACGAAGCTATTAATACCAACTTTAAATATTTTACCGGTTCTTGTTTTCATCTCTAAGTTCGTGACATTATAACTCATAGTTGGAATATATATAACGAAATGGAACCTTGTTTCAGGCGGCCAGTTATTATGTTTCGAGGTTCGGGTTCGAACAGCTGGCGTACAAGGGCCTGGAGACTGGATCCAGGAAGGTATCTTCTCATGCTGTTAAGATGAATAAGGTAAGGAATACGCCTGACCAGAAATTTATATTACCAGTTATATTTTTTGTCTTACATTGACTGCGGTCAGTTATTAGAAAGGTGACCGTTAACTCTATAAATCGAGCATTTATATGAGCTCTGTGCTTTTCCCGCAAGAAACCTGGTGTGCTATGAAAGTAAATATTTAAAAAACATCATTTCGTTCTAACGCACTAAATATTTTTTAAAGACGTTAGAAAATTAAAGGTTCTGTCAGGTTCTAATAATATAAGAATACGATATAATAATACAATAACAACATAATAATATAATTGTATATACAATTTCTCTTCAGATAGTGTTCGTATTTCAAGCTCAATATGATCCTGTGGAGACGGATTTTGGCAACCAAGTGGCGATTCACGGGGATTTCGTGAAAGACGTCGCCTTCCAAGTGGAAAACTTGGACTACATCTTGCAGTTCGCCAAGCGTCAAGGTGCTGTGGTCGTGAAGGACTTGTGGGAGGAGGAAGACGAGCACGGAGTGGTGAGGATGGCCAGAGTGAAAACGGTAACCACCAAATATTGAAACTTAACTTATTCAATACGCTTAATTAGATGGTTAATTCCATTAAGGCACAAAAATTACTTGGAATAGACTGAAGGATGTAGGAGAACCATGCTAGGTCTTATGGGAGTTGACATGATGATATGATAATAACGGGTTATGGCTAAACTTCATAAATCTGTCACATCTAGTACGGCGACAACACTCACACGCTGGTGGACAGGTCTAACTACCGGGGCGTGTTCCTGCCCGGCTATCAGCCGCTGGAAAAGGATCCTATCAACAATTTCTTGTAAGTGTCTCACCCTTGTTCCTCCTTAATTTGATTTGTTTATTGGCAGTTGCCTGGAACTATTGTTCACGTTGGTAACCATGCTGGCCATCCACGTTGTGTTTCTGATAGAGCGATATCTGAATAATCAATTTGGCTAACTCTTTGGTATAACCTATATCCTCTTCTGATCATACTTGCAGGAAATCCTAGTGTGTAGGTTATAAGTAATCGTAATAAGTATTACAAAAAAGTCGCTCCAAATTATTTTTATTTAGCTTACTATGGCTTTAATTACTTTCAGACCCAAAGTGGAGATTAATTTCATAGACCACGTGGTCGGCAACCAGCCCGACGGCGCCATGGAAGAAGCGGCGTCGTGGTATGAACGATGCTTACAGTTTCACAGGTATATTGTTTTACATATAATAATAGCCCTATTGCGCCCTAATACGCATATTTTGTTGTAAAAGTTCGAAATTCCTGGAATTAATTTGACGTTTCCTACAGAATGAAAGAGATACGAAATCAAACACTCCATAACCAACCACTTTCAAAAACTTGGATTTTTGAATGATTATATTGTTACGTCAAGTCGCTTACCAGATAGAAGACTGTATAAGAAGGATATAATATTTCTAAAGAACTTAAAACTTTATAACAACGGTATATCTTCAACGATGTGATTCTGTCTTAGATTCTGGTCAGTGGACGACAAGCAGATTTGCACGGAATATTCTGCACTGCGCTCCGTTGTGATGGCCAACTGGGAGGAAACAGTGATAATGCCCATCAACGAGCCAGCTGCCGGCAAACGCAAGAGCCAGATCCAGGAGTACGTGGAGTACCACGGCGGCGCTGGCGTGCAGCACATCGCAATCAACACCGAAGATATCATCACTACTGTGAGTACTCCAATCCCGTCCAAACATAGCTTTCCGTGATTTTATAACAGTTGTAGAAAAATAATTTGTAGCTTGTGTCTCAACTAGACCAAAGAACCGAAATGTTAGCAAGTTCAATTCTCGAAAGAAAAATTCTAGCCGGGTCTAGTATAACTTCGTTATCTGTTCCTTGAAGTAATGTCGGATCGACATTCAACGCCATCTCGCGTTAGTTATAAGCGTTAATCTTATGACCGGACTAATGTACAATATTATTGTATTGCATAGTTGATTTTACTTTGCATTTTTTACTCGAAATGTCTTCGGAAGCTGTATACGGGTAGCCTCAATAAATAAGATGAACATTGACGTTCAGATCGAGAACCTCCGCGCGCGCGGCCTGGAGTTCCTGTCCATCCCGGCGGAGTACTACGCCATCATCCGCGAGCGCCTGCGGCACAGCCGCGTGCGCGTGGCCGAGAGCCTGGACGCGCTGCAGCGCCTCAACATCCTCATCGACTACGACGACGACGGCTACCTGCTGCAGATCTTCACCAAGAACACCCAAGACAGACCGACGCTGTTCTTGGAAGTCATCCAGAGGCGAAACCATAATGTGAGCATATCGAAGTATCAAGTATATAATAGACAAGTGTTCAGTACCTATTTTTTATTCATTTAAAAGTATGCAATGGCCACTGTAACGGTTATTATTTTACATAGTGGTAAGCAAATGTAATAAAATATAGATTTTTCTTCACGTAACAGATACAAATGTTTTCTTCGCAGGGCTTCGGAGCTGGCAACTTCAAAACACTCTTCGAATCCATAGAATTGGAACAAGCGAAACGCGGCAACCTGTGAATAGTTTTCACAAATACCTGTAGTTTTAAAAATATTTTATTAAGAAGTTAATTTCGTATTTGGCTTGACAAAAACAGATTGAAGATCAGAGGGAAGAGGGAGCCACTATCAGCTGACCATCTAATAAAATTAATATACTGATGAGAAGTCAGTGTATACATAGGACGTACCTACACTGAAATGTCCTAGGTTAGATTCCCACGCGTGCAGATTCGAGGCGAAGCGTCCCGACGTGCGCTTACAATTTATTAGCATATTGAGGTCTAATTCCACTGCTAATTTAAAATACAATATAAATTTTAGAGGAGATCGACAGGAGAGTCCGGTTTCTTTTTTCTGTAAACAAAAGTTGCTAATTATACTTAAGCCATAGACATTTTTACCCAGAATCAAATCGTTCAGAAATTTGTTACGACCTAATTGTGTCTGCTCTAATCTTAGGCCCTGATCCGTCATCGCACTATTCATAAGCCAGGTTATATTTGTTATGTTAAATAAAACCAATACAAAAAGTAGTATAATCGTTTTATTGATATAACGTTCAACAACGTCACCAAAAACATCATTTTAATTTTTTAACACCGATTAGATCTTGATACGAGAGCGAAACGTATTTACAAAACATAGATAACACAACGGCAGACCATAGACTAAATATATGTCATCGTTTCAATATACTTAATCTGTGGTGAGCTGTAAAAATGCACATTAATGCAAACTATACGTCAAAACGTACAAGACGAAACATACGGATATAGACATGTAGTTTTTGATATTGCACTTGCAGTCGATCGATTGAAGTTAGCGATGGAAATTAAGCAACAAGTGTTTCGTGTACCAAAACTACCGATCTATAAGCGCATTGAGGGACAGCACCAAAATACTTTAAATCACAAAACCGATGGATATAAATATTAAAATTGTACGCGAATACATTATTTAAATACAACACTTTAATAATTATTATAAATTTGTCTAATCACCTATAAATAATTAATTGGCGGGTCAGATTTCTAGTTGGTACGATTGCATGGCAACAAAAAAAAACTAAAAGCGTCATAAATGCAAATAAAAAAAAAACATTTGATCGGCTGTACAAAGCCCGTAATCATGACCTGTATGTTAAATACAATTAATAATAAGCAGGTATATGTTCTTGTAATTGAAAGAAAGATAAGAAAAATTCTAGGCATTACACATTCAAATAATAAATAGTCTTTGAGGAGACAGCGGACCAAGGGAATGTAACCTCTAGTGAAGGAAAAAATGTGGAGGACGTGAGTCGTAATTGCCATCGTATACAACTAGAAGTCCGTCCGCGGCGTGTGATGCGTCATCATTTAAGCTAGACCGCGAGCCTGCGGCCGGCGCGCGCGGCCCCGGCCCGCGGCGCGCGGCTGCGGCCGGCGCGCGCTCGCGATACCTCTATTTAAACCTTTACCGTGAAGCCGCATGGTCGACAAGCTCTCCGTTCGCATGCCACGATCTATACGTCGGTCTGTTCTTGTATATTTCATTTTTAAAAATATGTCGCCACGTGTTCTGTTAGGGTACGCAGGTAACTTACAATTTTCAAATATTCTAACAAACTTTCACGATTCTTCTGCATGTATTATAGTTGCTACACCCGCTCATCCAATGGATGTGATATGATTTATAGTATGTAATATTTGCGTATTATGTTCACTCATGAACAATGTTGTCCACGATTTTGACTTATTTTGTCAACCGTACACATCACTTTATTGAACTCGAGTCGTGGAACCAAAATCGTCTCAGAGTGAAACAGAAAATGTAAGGCGTGAAGTTCCATATCAAAGTTGCAAAGATGCATTTCACCGAGCCCCCTCCACACACACAAACGTTAAACTCTAGTGGCCGCTACACTGACAGACCGACGTACATATCTATCGTTGATATATAGTGTGATAAATAGTTTCCAAGATATACATTAATAATATTGTAACCACGCAGTGTCGGGTGAGCTTTACGAGTATACTTCTATTCATTGTGTACATAAAATTTCCACGCTATAAAACTGGAATGAATTCATCAGTTTCTACTGATCATTGTTGACTATTTTTTTTTTAATCTTATATGTTATTAATATTCAGATACGGAATAAAACATGAATATATCTATAGATATAAAATACAATTATGATGTTCCCAACGGATATTCAGACATTTGAGCGGTCGGAACAATGGCAACACCGTTCAGTTGGTCACCACACCGTGGCAACTCATCAAAGAAACAGTGTTAAAAATCAACGTTACCAATTATAAAAAAAAATCCACTAAGCATAAACTATGCCAACGAATATATACGTACTGCATACATATTTATATATAGTCCCATAAATTTCTGAACGATGAATGAGTGAAATCTAGGAAACCTCAATAAATGCAAATTAGCATGACAAGAGACACATATCCGAGCTCTAGTTATAATGTGTGCAATGATAATTTCAACCATAATGTATTATCAATCGATATATTTGTGCTTCACTCGCTACTGTGGACAAAACTCACATGAATTTTAGATAGCGGTGCATATAAACAAGCTGTACTTTTCTTACCGGGCTACATGTTGTCTCTCAAACACAATGTGCTCCGAGAGGCCTCTATATATTGTTGTCTACCGTTCACTTCACTTTGATATCAGTTTTTTACACGGGAATGGAGATTCAACATGGTAAACAGTTCTAAATAATATTCTGGAAACTGAAGACTCTGTACTCCAATCTCTTTAACATAAAAGTTCCACAAAGCGATGAATGGTAGGATATCATCAGTTCAGATGTTCAAAATTAATCCCGTTTTTCTTCCCAACATAACTTGTTTAGATTCACCATCGAAACATAGCAGCTGCCGCGGACAAATTTACACAAACACCTAATGTATTGAAACGTCGGTAAATACACATTGATCTCATGACATCATATTGAAACATTTCATCATATAATATATAATATACTCTAATTCTACTAAATTTATGTATAGACGCATAATTATAATGTCTGTATTTGGTTTCCGTCCTTACATACCCAAGTTTCAATCTCCGAAAGATACTGAATCGTTACTCAAGTCAAAATATTAAAACGAACATCACTTATTATAGTATAAAAACCATTAAGCGGCGACAGACATTTGATGGAATTACATTTGTTAGAGAAATTTAATAAATCTTTCATTTATATGTCTAATAAACAGTTGCATCACATGTAAAGACTAACAACATAGAGGATTCAGAAATGTTAGTAACGCCATCTATTATCAAATAGAGTAAAGTCACTACAACAACGCTTCTATACATAAAATACCGCAATTTACCAAACTCGTTCGGGACTTGCTTGACTATTAATTCGTAATACACCCAATATTTTTCAAGATATAAAATAATACAGTACACAACAAAAAATATAATATGTCTTGGAAATATTAACCATATAAAAACGGCACTGAAATATTCTTACGGTTTGTTTAACTAAGGGCGCGCAGGTCGAGCTGTATCGTCAATAAATTTCAAAGATCGAAACCGGAGTAGTCCCCAGACCGCCGCCGCGCGTCCGGCCCGCCGGCCCGGCGGCTGCGCCTATGTCGTGTCGTCCTTGTCGGGCTCCAAGTCCCCGGGCTCCACCATCTCGAAGTCGCGGTCGGTGGAGGACCGCTGGCTGTTCTCGGACTCGGACTCGGACAGCTTGTCGGCGGGCGGGGCTGGCTCAGCTGTTCCTCTGAAACATGAAATATTACCGGGTCAGGATCATTCATCCCGTTTTCACACCCCATATTGTTGAAAGGTGGCAAGACTATTACTCACACCGGTATAATAGTCAGAGTGACATTGAAAGAAAAGACAATTAGGGCAAATTTGATTGAATTCTTTGTGAACATTTGCAAATGCTTTTGTATCTGCTTATATCATTACAAGATAAAAATATTGTGGAAATTGCAAATATTTCCCCTGCTGTATTAGGTTTCAACAGACTATGTGATAATATTTACTGTAGAATATGGGGCTCACTCTTTACACTATAAAAATAAGAGTATCAAAGTAGTAATTTCAATGGAGCAACGGGGCTCACCATTTACAGTGGTAGTGCACCACAAATACAAACCACACACACTTCACAGCTACAGACATTTATAATTTAATGGTTAACACAAGAAACTATATTTACCTTGTTCTTTATAGGTTAATCAATTCAGTAATTCTAAAAATTTTAAGTGTTACATACAACACCTAGCTCGTTCATTTTGATTCATACTACCACAAAAATCTGGGCCACTTTTTGTAATAAACCCTAATAAATTTATCATACTTAGTCTCTGCAGGATCCGCCACATCCGCGGTGTGCAGGATGCTCTCCGCGGGCGCCGCCGCCGGCTCCGCGGGAGGCGGCTCCCTCCCCTGCACGAGTGGGGCTCTCTCCTCGGCCTCGTCGTCCGACTGCTTGTCTTTCTTGCGTTTCTTCTTGCCCTTGGATGACTTATCGCTATCAGAGCCCGGTCCGCGGTATTCGTACTGGAAATAGAATAAAATATAATTAACAGCATTCAATCAAAGTAATTGTTCTTATATGATTTTTTTTTATCAGAAGTGGTTGTCGGATTGATGTTATATAGTATTAGGTAGCATTTTAGGCCTCTTTGATACCAAGAGAGATAACTAATTTCTTTTCTCATAGCCAATTTACGACAGCAATAAAATATTTATTCAGGGGCAGAAGCAATCCTCAGAAGGACAAAAAATATACTTTTATCTTTTTGCTCTTGGAAAGGGCCCACCGGTAAGACTAATCACATATTTGGGTAAGTAATTTACATCATCTTAATTATCAATTAGCTAATCAATGGACAAGGATAGGCTATATGTTATGTTGGTTGCCCTGTTGTAGCAATATTAAATATTGTAGATTTTCTAGTAGCGATTCGGATTCGGAGTCTGAATATGTGCCCGATGCATGGAACGGGATCATGGGAATATTCTGCATTCCTCTGCCTACCCGTTCAGGGATTACAGGCATGAAGTTACGTTTATTTGTTTTGTGTTCATTACCTTATAGAGGGGCCAGAAGGAGGCGAAGAAGCCAACGTCCTCGGTGAGGTTGGGCAGCAGCCAGAGGTGGTGGCGCGCCAGCGTGAGGATCCACACGAGGCAGAACACCACCACGCGCAGCACGGCCAGCGCTATGATCATCACGAGGAAGGCGGCGGCCGCGATGCTTATGTAGTACACGCCTTTCCTGTAACACGTGTTTATTACATGCATGAGTGGCCCGTTGGTTAGTGAGAATGACTCTTGCGCCGGGGGTCGTGGGTTCGATTCCCATCCACAATAAACATTTGTGTGATGAGCTCAAGTAGTTATTGTGTTTTTGCTTGGGTGTAAAAATATGTAAATATATATTGATGGGTATAAAAATATGCAAATATATATTGAAGTATAAATATGAAGTCTGGTCACCATAGCATAAGCTTTCTTTCAATTAACACTGCCTTTGCTATTGCACATGGTAGTGTTCAAGCTACACAATACTACAGTACTATATATACCCTCCATACATAGAATCGAACCCTGCCCTGCGCGGTGCGCGTGCGCCGAGGCGTACCTGACGGTGGCGGGCCACAGCGGGAACATGCACACGGCGATGGTGGCGGCCACCACGAGCGCGCCGCACGGCCAGTAGTACCACGGCATGGGGTCGTAGATCCACACGTACGCGTCCGCCGTGTCCAGGAACACCTGCTCCATGTGCATCTCCAGCCGGATCTTGCGCTTCTTCTTCTCCTTCTCCTTCTCCTTCGCGTCTTTCGTGTCCTGGCGCGGAGTGGAGGCGTCGGTTATTTTTTCATAGATCAATCGAGCATCGTGTACGAGCAGTTTTACAGATTTTCCTTCTATGATAGCATATGATATTTTTTAAGATGGTTAAGTAGCTTAAACAGTGTGTTAATGGAGAAAAGATTATTCCTATTAAGGAATTCGCTAAGCGATTTGTTTGTCTATAAATACATTTGAACAGCTCCGTAAATTCCGGAAAGGTTCTAGGTGGATTTATTTAAATTAACTTTTTCCTTACGTTAGAAATTCAAAGTTATTCATCATACCTTGCCTTCGCAAGCACTCGCTTGACTCTTGTCCCCGTCCTTCTCGTCCCCACTCTTGCTGGCTTTCTCTATTTCCTTCTTCTTCGATTTGCCCTTCAACTCTTGTTCACTGACGGGTACCTTTAAAATAATATTATATTCCTTACGAGTGTGTACACTAATAGAATATAGAATTTGGAATAGCCAAATTTAAATGAGCCAATCAGATGAGACCTGCCACGGGATTAGTTCGTTTGAATCCACTCACTGACGAACGCTTTGATTTGAATTAAAAAACGGCAAACACTAATCTACAGATATAATCCTAAGCGTGCGTTCTCGACACTACAAGAATTTATAAAGTCCTACTGTAAACTGTTGTTTTCGTTATTCCAAAAAAGATCAAATGCTTGATATTGCATTCAACTTGACAACCACTCTATTCAAAACAGCTTAAGAGACGGGGCAATAATACCAGGTCAATTTGCACTTCAATTATATTCGAATTCGACGTCCTTTAAACACGGAAAGCCAAGGTGTCAGTACTGTAGTACAGAACAGAAAATAACCCGATCATACCTTCTTGGCTCTGTGGAACAACTTGTGCAGCAACATTTGGTGGAGGAAGTCCGTGACCTCGTGGCGTCCGGTGAAGATAGGATTCTTGCCAGTTGCCCATTTGGATGTCAGTAGTGCGTCTACAGCTTTCGTGCCTGGAAA
>DWEI01001571.1:0-16343 GCA_018245875.1 Mysoria ambigua
GTAAGCCTGATGATTGAGAGATTGATATGGATTTCTATGTTTTATTCTGTTATAGCTACGACTAACTTGTATTCGTTTGTGCTATGTCCCCAGCGGGAGAACATTCGTGAGGCGAGACTGAGCGCCGCGGCCGCGCCTCCGGTAACATCTCGCGCCGACCGCGTCGCCCCGCCCCGCGCCGCGCCGCGCGCCGCCGCGCGGAGATCTTACCGGAGCGGACGGCTCGTCCCCGACGGAATTCCGACAATGTGCGTATTTCCTGTAACCACCGTTAACTGAACTATCAAGCTCCACACACGTATTTATTTATTGCATCCGGATCATCGGTCACGTGCCGAGTGTTGAGACGCGTACACCAGTGTATTGCCAAATGTTCTGCTCAATATTTCAAATTTGGAACACCTGCGCTGACAGATGTGAAATGGTGTTGTATTGTCACGTTTCGCGCCTAAACCCGGTTGGTTAGTTGGTGGTGTCGATGAAATCAGTTTAATGTTGCCGTAGTTATTGTTTGTGTAACTATGATTTATTATATCAGAGTATCTATTTATAGTGGTGGCACTGCGACTCTAGTGTCTCGGGTTCCTAAATGTTAAATGTACTCCCTGGCAGGTTCAAAGTTTTACGTAGGTCTGTTCAGTGGCCGACGGAGCGGGAATTTACTTTAGCTTGTGTAATATTCTTGTTGTAAGTTACGCGATCACTGGCCCTCAACTAGGGTATAATTAATGTATTATAAAATCTAGCCTATACTTTTTGTTTCGATATAATGTGGAACACTTGTAAAAATGTAAATCTCTGAAACCGAGAACGTTATCTATCATGCACAAAGTCTTACGAATTTGTTTATTTTTAATTCTTAATCTACATTATCCCTGTATTTAGTTCCGTAACGCTATGCAATAAACGAACAATAATAATTATTATTATTAATTTAAAAAAAAAAACTTATACTCTTACGTTATTAGGTAGGTCCCATTCAATTATTACTATGTAAGTAAAAAATGTATAAATGTTTCTCCATAGATTGTTTGTTCCATAGTCAAGGGGAGCTCGATGGGTTAAGCAAGGGCCTTGTTAATGAAGAAGGTCGATCGTTACGAACAGCAATATGATATTTATGTACTTCTTTACACCACTTAAATTCTGTATGCATTTATTTTAACTCTACGACGGAGTGACCTCGACTTACTATTGTTAACTTTTTTTAAAACTGTTTATCTTGTGAATTTTAAACGTAGTGTCATCCAATTGAAATAGCGATCACTGTTTTATTGCGACCGAATTGGGCGCGTATTGTTTGTGTAATGTCATTCTGTGTTGCCATTCGCATTACATTGAATTGCTCAAATGTATAACACCAAGTGAGCTGAGTGGAGCGACATTTTGAAATATCACCATTAGAACATGAAATGTTAACTCTGTGCGTAATTTAAAAAAAAAAAAGAAAAGTAATATATAATGCGAGATTAGCGGTAAGGTGATTGAATTTCGTTTTGGATGAGATTGTGGCAAAATGTTATATCGAGTCATGGACTGAGAGTTAGACTAACAGAATGGGTGTGCTAATGTTCGAAGGGTTTCGCAAGTCATACGTAGGGGGAGGCGGTGACGTAGAGTATATAAACATGACAGTTTACGGCCAGCAACATAACGTTCGTTCGTGTTCAGTATGAATGGAATATTATTAAAGCGTGTAGGAACAATTTTAACTATTTAAAAAAAATATTGTAGCTAACTTGAATTTTTTATGTAATTTTTCTTTGCAAGATGTATTATTTATGTATTATAAAGAGTAAGTTAAATGTTGCTTTAAAGTTATCGCTTACATTGTTTTGTACGGTCAGTTTTATAGCGACGAGATGTAACCAACAGAACATGATCGTTAATTGTGAATATGTAATTATTCTTGTGATCTAAAATCCGTTTATACTGTATTTTTTATTTTCTAGATTAAAGAAAACATCTTACTGCATACAGTTTTTTATTTTCTTTTAATATTATGTGAACATTGAAAGGTAAGTCGGTTGAAAGATTGTATATTTATAAAAAGAATATATCTTGAGGATAGTGCCTTCAGAGCATTTTTGATTATATGGTGACTTAAACTAATGTCGTTATATAATGAACAGAATTTCAATAAAATTATTACAGGCGTTCGAAGAAGCGAAATAGAAAATTTTCCTCACTTTTTTCAAATGGCAAACGACAAATTTAAAGTTTATTATTTTTATTGAAATACATAATACGCTTTACAAATCATTTTACCTATCATATATTGTGTCTCAGTACATGCGTGATAATTCTTTAATGTTCCGATTAAGTGAAAAAATGAAATATCTTTCGGAACTTTTCAAAACGGATACAAAGTACTGCGATAAATAATACGCAGCCGTACTAGTGCAATAAGAAAAAATATTTACATGTCGAATGTAACACACACATGTAAACATTTTATTATTTTTTTAAAAATTACAGTACTACACTACACTACTCCTCAGCCCGCCCGTCCGCTGGCAAAACGTGCCTGCAATGATTTTTATCTGTCTTCATTCAGTTGGTTTTTAGCAATGAGGTAAGTGTTTTAATCATTGCGACGTGTTTAGAAATCCATGCGGTTCCCTGAAGGCGGTGGCGAGGTGGGAGACTTGGGCTGCAGTTTGGACAGATGTGCCACTTTCGTTGCGAACTTCACGAAGTTCATTCCCGACACCTGAGGCTCCGGTTTCTGAGTGCCTTCCGGCTGAAATGATGTCTCCAGAGAACCTGCATTGAAACATCGATATTAATAAAATAATTTATGACCAAATTTTGTTTTTTTTTATGACCTTTATATAATTATAGCATGATTTATTTAGCTGATTGCAGCTAGTTTTTTGACGCAAAATGGAGACTATAATATTATCAGCAAACTTTGTTTTACCTTAATTATCTATAAGTTGCGAAAATATGGAAAACTTACAAAAGTCACAAAGTATGTAGTTTAAAATACAAAAAAATTGCACAATAACGTGAAATATTCCTACTTCAGAGAAACTTCTAGAAAAGTAACACATGAGGATAAAAACAAACAATCAAGCACGTCCCACCGTTGCAATGCCGCATTGCATTCTCGAATTTTCTACGCTTACATCGATAGGTGAATATATTTTATTTACCACACGGAATCTATATTATCTAAATTTATTTATTAGGGTTTAAATAACTCACTCTGCTGCGGAGACACTACGGAGCTGGCTTGTGATCCTCGCTGATTCTCACCCTCCATGGCTTGCGACCTCTCGTGCAGCAGTTCCAGAGCTGACAGCGTTCGCGGAAAAACTATTAGAGAATCTTTGCAATCATTATGATGTACATTGTATACTTAGTAAACGCAAATACTTCTTGTTCCGCCCTATCTTATCTGCGTTGACAGAATGTTTGAACGGTAAATAAATGCAATGTTCAACTTGCGACTCCACCTGCTGTTGTTTTTACACTCGTAAACCTAACTGCATCCTTATGTAAGTATACATAACATCACATCGCGCCTGAATTTGCGCGAAAACGTCGGCAAACTAGTTTAAGACTCCCATTTTTCGTGAGTTATTAGGTATGTATAGGTACGTCCCTTGTGATATGGGAAGAATCTATTCATATTTACCGACCACAAAAGTGTACATTATAAGAATATGTATTACTTGACTGTCTCGTCGGTCGTGTTGGTTGCAAGCGCGACTGCTAGTCAGGAGATACTGGGTTTAATTCCCTGGGCGAGCACTATAAAATTTTTATAACCGCTACAAGTGGATTGGACTCAGACTTTGTACCCGGTGTATGGGTTCACCAATAAGCTTACCTACTACCTGTTCCATAGGAGGACGTAAACATAACTAGTGAAACGTGGGAATGTACTAAATTCCTCTGCCTACCCTTTTGGGGATAACGGGCCTGGGAATAATCTTACATACAGCTTAGACTTACTATAGAATATATAGTAACCTTTCTCATATGTATCAGTGTAGTATATATAGTAACCTTTCTCATATGTATGTATATGAATGTGAATGGGGTGCTATTTTCTAGAAAACAATTCCTGAGATTGAACCATTTCAAATTCAAGTTTTTATTAAAAAGTCCTATTAAAATACCAACTTGTATATGCGTCAAGAGATCCGTGGCAAATCGTAAAAGCCTTGACATCAAAATTTAAAACTTCTTATTTAAACTTGAAAAGACGCATGCCGTACGACTGTATATGGCTGAACTGCATAATTTATTTTAAATTTAGAATTCTATTAGGACTGTTACCTACGTTTTTTTACAGATAAAAGTTTGAAAAAACTACACAAAATTAAAAATGTTGGCCTCATAAATTTCTCAAATGCAGTTTTGTAGACCTACATGAAAATTATACGTCACTTCAGACGTCAGCTTAACTGTAGCAGGTACCCGTACACCCGCTCGCACGTGTGACAAGTGACGACGTGAGCGAGCAAAGAACGTCCGAAGCAGTAGGCACATTTATAATGTGCGGAACTCATGCATAATATAGTACGAACTCCGTAAGAGCCGTTCAGAACTCGGTCGAGAGGCTGTGTCGTATGAATATTGCAATAGTCACGAAATAATCCAAATACCTGCCTGCTGCCTATCGATAGCCACTTTACGAAGATTCACATTGCGGACTGCATACTCTCATGATAAATGTTTGATATGACATGAAATTACAAAAATTGAAATGAATGAAAATCATTATAACATATTCATTAAGCAAAATGTTACTAACAATTTATGGATTCTTATCTGAAATAAATTATTATTATTATTATACAACTGGAACATTAATTTAATCATCGTTAGTACTCCGATAAGATCTATGCTAATTCGCTGTTAGTAATTATGTCTTTAGAGTTTTTATTCGAAATTAGTATTGAAATCTATACTTCTTATTTCCCATTCCGGTGGCTTACGATTACATTTCCTGGTTATTAGACGATTGATTAGAAGTCATCTCCTGTAACGGTAAAAATATGGGAAGATACCCTGTGGATCTGATTGTTACCTCTCCCTATGGCGATCGAATAGAGAGTAAAACGAGAATTGCTTACTACAAAGATTCACTTAAATTTTAAATTAGGAACTACTTACTTGTATTCCGAGATTTTTTTATATTCTGTAAGCAAGCTTTTTTATATTTGACCTCTAGTTTTATTATATTTAACTGCAGTAATTAAATACTTAGATTAACATAGTAAACATCTATAGCGTGTTAAGACCGTATGCTGATATGTTCCTAAATGTATGAAGGCTGGGCACAGTTACAATGCCCAACTTAAAAGACCTTGTTCTCTTTATTACCATCTTTCAGCGACATGGCGTCTATCTTGGAGTCTTGTATAGTCTCCAATTGTTGACGAAACTTCGTGGTAATCTTACGGCGCTGGTAGTTCGCCTCGATCTGCTGCTTGGTGCGCGGAATTCGGAAGCGGAAACAGCAACATACCATCACAACTACAACGACGATTAAGCAACTAATTAAAGTGCCATGTAATATGCATAATTGTATGGCTTAAGTGATTAATTATTCATACTTACTTAATGAGGTCATCCCCGCTAAACATAGGAACATAACTTGCCATACCCTTAATTCTCCGATAAGCGTCTTTTCAAGCCATTCCGGTTCTTCAGAATTTTTAATAACATCCATAATAGGATCCATATTTAAACAAAGTTGTTATGTGTATTAGATTACAAACTGTGTGAACTAGATAAACTAGGACAGAGCTGCTAGCAAGCGTCCGCAAAACACTCCAGTTGAAATAAAAACTAATTGTCCCAATTCCGAGGAGTGCTTGTTAATAGCCACACCTAGTATTATGCTATCAACCCCCGGCACTCCCCTCGAATTCTCATTTTAATTGAAGTCGTGTTATTCGCAAAGCATTCCATTCGTATTATTCAGTGCATTGGGTTTAACTACATTCAATGTAATATAATGAAATTCCCAAGTGTGTGTACAATGTTAGTATATTCTAGACAAAACAAGTGCGCAAATGTGTATTAGCGCGGACTTAAAACTCGCGGGTCTCATGCGGTATTTCGGTGTTGCTATACATGCAACTCTAAATATCTTTAAAGTGAATTTGAATGTACTTTATTGAATTTTTCAGAAATAGTTACTTGTTTATACAAATTAAGTACAAGACAAAAAACTTGATATTGCATACGGCTTTTTAATACGAAACATGGCAATCCCTGATGCAAATTATTAAAATATGACGTTCCTTAAGTGTTCTGCAAAATAATGAGTGGTGAAATATAGCACAAAATCCCTAAATCAATGCTCTAAAACAAGTTCCTTTTATTTTGAAAACAGTAATACATATGAGTAAATGGCGAATTTATGAATGAACAAGTACATTTGTATGTTTTTTTTTGCAATGACAACATACGTTCGATCGTTTTTCTCTTTCGTTTGAAGACTGTTTCACCTTCCCGCAGAAAATAGGGTGTCGAATCTGTCCTATAACCTCCGATATATTTATTACCATTTAAGATCGAAGATGCATCATTTATGATAATTGTGGTTAAATTTGTGTACAGGCTAATCTAAGTGATGTTGTGTAAGATCGTTTGTGTTCTTGCGGTCACTCTGTAGCGTTTTTAAAAATTAAACATGGCCTCGAATAGAGGAATTCAGATTGGATCCGCGTGGTTTCAACGAAAGCTGAATTTGAGGCCGCAGCACAGAGGTGTGCATTTGGTTACCGAGGAGATCCTGAAACAGGTGCCGGAGCTCTCGCAGTTCGCGGTTGGCCTCTGCCATATCCAGAGTGAGTACCAGCGCCGCGTTCTTGCCGCCGTTGCTGCACCCCCTCCCACCTGTGCTTTTTAACTATGTACTGACTCTGCGCCGGTTGGTCGTTAATAGTTTAAATGTGTGCAATAATATAGGACTCACGATTAAGTAATGAAGTTTATTGAATCAGACGACAGCTGATCTGTAGTAAATATTGTTTCCAGTAATGCACACTTCTGCCAGTCTGGCACTGAACGAGAGTTGGGACCCAGACGTGAGAGACGACATGGAAATGATGCTCAACAAAATAGTGCCAGAGGGCTTGCCGTATCGACACTCGTGCGAAGGTCCCGACGACATGGTAAGTTTAAAGATAACGCGTTGCGAACGTCACAATATACATTTTCAAGTGTTCAATTGTTTTAATTTTTTTTTAATTATTTGCGTTCGCATATAATTAGAATACATTATTTGTCTCAGTGACATGTCAATTTTATTACTTGTTTTGTTTGACTGTAGGTACAGTGTTTATAAACATTTTTCACATGTTCATTTGGGATATTGATAAGTGTTCGAACTTGTCTGATTTGTGTAAACAAGTTAATGTTCAGCTATGAGATAATGCAGTGGCAATGTCATAGAAGGTTATCAGCTGTACAGGCTTGGTGCATGCCTTTATCAATAATTATCACACATTAATGCACAAGGTTAAATAATTGAACTGGATATAGTAAATATATTTTAGTTGTAGCATTTTGTGAAAACTATTCAATCTAATTATAAGACAGTAAGATGTTTCTGGGAATTGCAATTCAGGCTCTTACACCAATTTCATTAGAGATTTTTAATTATGTAAATGTTTAAGGTTTCATTTTTTTTTGTTACTTTCCATCTGATTAGTATCATTATACACTGAGGTTTATAGTTTAAATAAATAGTTTTATATAATGTGAGTAGAATATTATATTTGCTATGCATAATGTAAGTACATTATCCTAAAGTAAATGTTGATACTGAAGAGGTCAACACATTATTTGCAATGAATACATTATAGTGTGTTCATTGTAATGGATGTTCCATCATCATTATAATAAGCTCGTTTAAGTCTATTTTTAGATGTAGAAGTCCCCTGAGAGGTTTTTCTCTATAGTCCCTATGCTTGGAGATCATTGAGTTTGGCTTCTCACTGATGGATATTTAATTTATATTAAATTAAACAATCTCATTGGACAATATTGTTGTTTGTCTTTTTGTGCAACCAAATGAAATTTATAGTGTTTGGGCTCATTGATATTGTGGTTGCAGAACCCTCGACCATCATTGTATGGTTACCCTTAGATAGGCTACCTATATTAATGATTTAAAACTCCTCTTTGCAAAATATATTTTTTTTATTTACCTTAATTGTATTTTATTCAGATAACACAATATATGATCATTGCATTGATATCAAAATTAAGTTTTATGTATTAAATAATTTTACTGTAATCAAACTATTCCCTTTCGATGCAGCCGGCTCATGTGAAAGCCTGTTTCTTGGGGTCCTCATTGACGATCCCCATCACAGACGGCAAGTTAAACTTAGGAACATGGCAAGGGGTGTGGCTCTGTGAACATAGAAATCATGCGGGCAGCCGGAAGGTGAGCTTAAGTTTTTTTAAATAAATATGTGCTTTCAATGTAGCAAGATTAAAAAAAAAATTTTTTTCAAAGCAATTTAATATTTGCTGATATATTTTGGAGGTGATTAAAGATTCCCATGGTCCTAATAAAATATCGTGAATGTAATATAAACGAAATATTTCAGTGAGTCAAATGTCAATTTGGTTTAAAACCTAAAGATCTCGAGAATTACTGCTTAATTTTAAATTTAATTCTATATTATGGTTATTTTTTATATAAACGGAATCTTCACGCCTGTATTCCCCAAAGAGGTAGGTAGAGGAATGCAGAACACTCCCATGTGTCAATGGTTATGTTCACGGTTATTATGATATGTTGTAAATAAGTCTACAAAGTCCAGTCAAACAATCAATAGTACAAAGCAGTCCTTTCAGACAACTACTACTGACTAATCTTGTGCTGTCATAAAATAGCCTTTGATGTAAACATTTGTTTTCTATTATTTTAAAGTTCGATATAAGAAATCAATTTGTTTGTGTTAAATTACAGTAGATATTAAATTAAAACCTTTAATTTAATATCCACTTTAATCTGTATGTTGTTTGGCAGGTGGTAGTGACGCTCTCGGGCTGCCCGCGCGACTCCCCCCTGTCGCCGGTGTCGGCGGCCTCGTGTTCCAGTTAGGAGCGGGGGGGGGCCGCGACCCCCCACACACAGTCCCACTCGCGCCCCTCCTCCAAGAGCACGCGGAGGTAAACCCCGCGAGGCCCCTTTTATATCCTCACATAGACGTTAGTTCTAAATCTTATCTTTGAGCGACAATATGTACATAAGATTAATATTTTGTATTACCCCTACATGGCACTTTGTATCGATTCATGTGTAATGTACGGTGTGTTAATGTTTATGGGTCCATGCCGCCCCGGACGTGGGAACACAGCGAGGGTACCGGGATGCATCAGTTTGTTGCTGTGTCCTCTTCGACATCGTGGCAGAGCGGCCAAGGATATACGGATTGCTGTTATATTTTCCTTTCAATTGTCACGATAGATGTGTACATTTATGTTAACATTATACATGATACCAGTCCGTGCATAGTTAGATTGATATGTGACTAATTGTTTAATCTAATTAAATGTAATATAATATTTATAGGAATTGACGAAACAAAAATCAGCTTTAAATATACTCCATAACTCGAGACATGTGAAGTGCCATGCGGGAACTGAAAAAAAAAAAATCTCTATCGATGTTACGTTCGGTCAGATTCACCGAACCCGTTGGTTGAACCTGTACATATGGAGTGTGCAACAATTTTAATGTATACATAATGCGTAATTGTTGTTTTGTTATTGCAACTTGTTGATGTACATAGGTCGCGTGTGTGCACGTTTGGGCCGTCCGCTCGGTGGGTGCGCTCGGGGGGCGGCGATGCGAGCCACCCGGCTGGGTGTGCGGTTCGCGTCCGGGCGCGGACCGATATCTGTGTAGTGCAACTATCATCACTGTTGCACCCGTTCAGATACTCCAACGCTCACCGCGAGCCGCGTGTATATTTCAACACGACACAACGTTAGACGTTTTTATTATGAAGTCGGAACACTCGCAACAAACACCAAGTTTGACCTTCTCGCACCGGCTGACGGGACGGTTCGCGTAAGTTTTTAAGCCGAGCATAGGGTTATTATTATATAAGTGCCGCGTGTACAATAGATCCCATCTGACAGTGATAGATTTTTTTTTTTTTTAAATTAAAGTTTAGTATGTGAAACATGTCCATAGCTTTAAACGTGCGTCACGCCCGTTGCCTCGACGGGTCGCTCGCGGGGCGGCGATGAGCCGACTTCGGTACCACTAGGAGTTAGTTATCGTTACTGTTAAGGTCATGTAAGTGCCTCGGTCGGCCGGGCGGGCGCGCGCGTCCGTCGCGGGCCGCGGCCGCGAGCGCGCCGGCCTCCTGTCCGTCCGGCGCTCTACGTGGAGCCGACGCCCCCGTGTCACCGGACCCCACATGTGTATGTCGTACTGCAACAACACCCGTGTATTCCCGTTACGACGTGCCGTTCGAAGGCTTGTTTGTTTGTTTGTTTGTTTGTTTGTTTGTTTGTTTGTTTGTTGATATCATTTCGCGATGTGTGCGCACGGAGTTATGATAATATTGTATAGTCGTGTCTTCCTATGTAAGTTCCATCGCATGAAAACAAAATTAGAATTAAACATTGGGAGATAATGTATTCGGTATGTGTGATCGGTATTAGGGTATGCAAACATCACCTATATATCCGGCCACATTTGTATCGCTTAGATAAAAGTAATGAGAATATATTGATAGTGGGCTTGAAAGATGAATCCTTTGGCGACCTAGGGTTAACGATAGGCCATAATATTAGTATTAAACGGCATAACTAGTAGAGAGTGTCATTTTATATGAATTGAGACGTAGTGAGACTAATTTATATTGTGGACGGACCTTTCTACGGGTGTGTACTGTTGTATCGAGACGGTTATATTTGTATCGGTGAGATGTGCCGGCGCGTGTTCAAGTGTGTTTAAATATTGAGACGATTACGTTGCCCCATTGACAAGATTTATATTGCACAATTACACACATGAATTAAGGAGTAAATATATACATATATATATATATATTTAATATAAATTAGTGGTCGAGTGTTCGTTAAGTGTGACCTTAGCGGCGCTCAGTGTGGGAGCTAGCTGAATTTTATTATTGGATTTGACGCAGAGGATGTGCTGGTTTGAATGTCGCGTTTCGTGACCCACATTGAATGGAAATTGCAAGCGTCCAGTGCTCGAGAGCAAACAAGCCGAATGACCTCTTTTAACGGTCCTCACATAAAATGGTCGATGTTGTATAATCAATCTCGAGCAGTAGTGCCGTATTGAAGTCGTCTGTAACAAATTTCCGTTATTGAATGATCTAGAATGTTCCATCGCGAATGGCACAAAAGTGTTCGAATTTTGAACGCGTCCGTTCGTGTGAGTCACGAAGAGCGGGGGGCGGCCGCGGGGAGTTTAACGCACAATAAGCGTTGTTTCGTACACGAGTACACTGTAGTAGATGTCACAGACATAACGCAACCGTTCGTCTCATTGACTACTAGACTTACTTCACTTAGGAAGCTTCTTGTGCGTTCCTTACTCGGGCTTTTGATATGATCACATGTAATATTACGTAAACGTTTCGATTTGTTTCACACGCGTTATCCACCACTAGTGACACGTGGTCGTAGTTACGGGCCAGACGTCGCGATCGTCGTATATTTGAATTTATTGTTCTATTTCACGTCTACAGTTGTCTATGCCTTACGCTTCGATCCTTTTATCACTAGTTTTGCACAATTTATGCGTAACTTGTTTACCATTTGAGCTCTTTGAAATCTTTTCCGATAGTTATTTCAGTGTGTCGGTCGAGGGATGGTTATTAAGTGCTTTTTAAAAATATTGATTAGGGTTTTGTAAATATATATTACATATATATGTATAGCGGTTTGTATGTATAAAGAAAATTGTTCAAGTGCTATTTGTGTATGAGTGTTAGGTATGCCACTGCCATTGAGAATATGCCTCCTTTAAAATGTTTAGGGTTTAATAAATGAGTAATAAAAAAATAATATTGTTTTTGGCACATTCTTGTCAATTGACGTGTTTGAATTTGAAGTTGTCGCGTGCGATTCGCGGGCGCGACGATGTAATACGATAATGTACAATGAAACATGAAAGCGACTGGTTCGCAGTAATGTAAGCATTCCTTAATCTTCGATTTGCGTTATATTTTTGGGGGTACATTTGATCAATTGGTTTAGTATCATGGACCGTTTACACTGGGCCGTATGTCAAGCTACTCCATAGATGTTTTTTGTGGCGAGAAAAGGGGAAGTATGGACGGAGATAGTTTATAATAATAATGCATTTATTTTTAATAGATCATCTCAATCAATAGGCTGGAAATTTCAATTTTATAGACAATGTGTGTGAAAAAATAATTTGGCATAACGGAACACTTCGTCATATAGTCTCGTGTGAACGGTCCATTAGTTTATTCCCGTTTATTCCAGGCTGTTTGATAACAACGAATGTGTTAGAATTTTGCCTTTTAAGTCATCTTCCATTCCATTGTCGTGCTATCTAACTAGTTAACTGTACGACGTTCGTATACGTTATATTAAATCAATTTCTTGTTTTAAGTTAAAAATCTGTTTTTGTAAGCTAAGTAACAAAATGAGCAATGCCCCCCCGCATATGTTGTATATGCGTGGTGATATAAATCCTGTTAAATGTATTTAGTGAATTTATTAACGAATCGACTGTACGAGTACATTCCAATGAAAGAGTAATATTAAATGAACAATATTTTTTACAATTATCAGTTGTTGAAATATATCCATGTGTGTGTGTGGATAAAGTGCCAAAGCTGTCATCGTATTTGCGCGGGAACCCGTTCATAGCAGACTGTGTTCGTTGGAATGTTTGATGTTCAACGATTTGGTTCGGCGTGGACGGCCAAAAATAGATTTTTAACTAATTTTAAAATGTACATAGACACAAATAGCGCAGACTTCGTGACGAAGGGCGAAACTATATATTTTTTTTCTTTTCCAATTCTTCTCCTTCGTAATATGGCATTGAGTGTTTACACAATTGAAATAAATATGTATAATTATTGTTATAACAATAAAATGTTCACTAATAAGAGCACGAATTTTTAAATGTAATTGTTTATCAATATATATATAATTAATTGATTTGTTATTGATAATGCACATAGTAAAATGAGGTTGTAATCAGTATGGTGAAATAAAAAGTCGGTAACAAATAATTTTTGCGTGTTGTTTATAATTGTTTTAATGTATCGATATGTCATTGTCATCGTGGCTGTACAGTTGATTGATTCACAGACACTCAGCGGGACCTCGTCAGTTGTGCATTGAGTTTACGCGCTCACACGGTCATATCGGATATGTCACGATAAAGTTTAATTGTATCATATTACTTGTACAATATAAATATTATAGATCCACAATTATGAAAGAGATTAAATATTTGCAAAAGTTAATTACTATACGAGTTTTATTTACTTAACGCATCCATCGTTCAGTCAATTGGAGGTGATAAGCAATCAGTACCGTTAAGCTTAATCTAATTTGTTTAAGTATATTAGAACTACGTTATTTGGTATTAATTATGTTGATGTATTCCTCCGCTCCGCTAATTTCGCGCCTCGTGCGGGCCCGGACCCTGATCTGCAAACAAGTTGACAGTGAAAACATCTCGTTATAACATCACGCCACATTTTACACAGGGTAGGCAAAGAGCTAGGCATGGCGAGTCTATTCTTCCAGACCTGCAGTATTCTTGAATCTTTTATGGCGCACAGAAGATCCACATCCCAAGTACCCTACATAGGAGAGTACATGGCGCTGTTTAGGGCACCCCACGATGAATAATATCTATAGAGGCTTTAAATAAAAACGATTCTCAATAGAATGTTAATGTAACTAGTGTGTACCGTTGATTTCATGTTGCACCTCGCGCAGCCCACTCTTGGCCCGCTCGAGCGCGTCGCCGAGCCCGCTCTTGATGTGCTCGAACTCCTGCGTGACCAGCGACAGCCGGCCCAGCAAGTAGTTCAGGTTGCCGTCCACCTCGATCATGCGCGCCGTTATCACGCCCACCTGCGAGTTGTGTTTCGTGTTCACGTCGACGTCGCACTTATTGCTATGGGGAATAAGGGTCGTTCTCCAACGTACCTTGTCCTTCATGCTGTCCATGGTGGCGGAGCTGTCGTTAACGTAGCGGACCATGCGCTCCTGTGGAGTGTCGACACGTATCGAGTCAGTGATGTTCCATGTGATTAGTTATTCTAATTTTTTTTATAGCACGTTGGAAGGGGGAACGGTCTCCCCAAATAAGGTTGTAGGTGATCGAGGAACAATGGTGTGACTGTTACGGCTTCTGGAAGTATTTATCGATACAATGGTAAGTATGTCCGCAGAGGACCACCAACATGTGTTTCATCTGATATGGCACCGTGGTGTATAGGTACGTTAAGATGCTAACAATCAACAATCAAAATGCTAAGAACTCAATCTCCACGTGAACAATGCCCCCTGGCAATGCTCGATATTAGGAATGTCGGGCTCGGATACGAGCATGGCCAGCAGCAGGTTGCTCTACAGCGGACTAAATCGCCGAGCAGCAAACACATGGCACTGGGTTCGATTTCCACCGAGTTCGCTACATTCATACTTTAAAAAATGCCATTTTGGGTACTGTCAGCATGTATATCAAGTGAGTAGACTATTTTTTAGCAAAGCGACACCAGTATTTACTTATATAAAGTTCGTCGAATGTTTCAAAACCACATGTAAAACACTTGTGAGGAGCGAGTATTTAAAAAATACCTCGAGCTGATACAATTGTCACGATATCATCATTTTACACAGACACAGTTTAACACCGACTTACATTTTAAAGCACAGACGTAAAATCTTATCTTGTCTAAAAGTGTTAACAAGTCTTGATTGGGCGCTTCGTGTTTTTTGTTCGGTGTTGGTGCGCGGTACACGGTACGTAGCGGTCAGCGCCGGGCCGGCTTGCGAAGCTGTTGCAGACGTGGCCCACGGGTGTGATTTTAAAGCTTTTAAACTGTACGTAAATTAGTTACGGCACGTTAATTAAGGCGAACGTTTTCAGCCGACAACCGTAACCGAATATTCAGCCGCTTGTCTTGTGTTTCGGTCAAAACGCGTACCTGCACGTACCATGTTTGCAAAGGAGTTCGGCTTCAGTATGGAACCATTTTTATGTAACAAAATTAACAGAACAGTAAAACGTAACTACACGCCTGTAATCCCCGAAGAGGTGGGCAGAGCAATGCATTACACTCCCACGTTTCATCAGTTGCGTTTAGAAGGTGCTGACCATACACCGGGCATATATCAAGACTACTAAATCATTACTAGAAAATTTTGCAGTGTTCGACCCGTGAATCGAACCCTGGACCTCCCGATCGGCAGTCGCACTTGCACTCAACAAAACCGACGAGGCAGATAAAATGTTTTAGATAACTGCAAAGTTGTTGTTAAAAACTGCTTTTATAAATTTCATTATCCAGACACTCAAAATTCGTCTACGTTTTTGTCTAACGTCTTTTAATTTTTTCTTTTGTTATTATCTGTGACATGTGTAGATACTTATGGGAGAGTGCTCGTCCTTCACAGCATAAGCTACTTTAGAGAAGACCACCGACCAAACATTGTTGTATTTTTCTTTTTTAATGTGTGTGTCTTGTTTAATTAAATAAATATTATGGCCAGAAATCGCGATATTTTTAGCTTGGTTTAACACTAGATGGAACAATTAATTTATTATATCGAATAACTAAGAGCTAGTTACACATTCGCGTCTCAGGCGCGCTGTTTTATAGCGCATGTTTTCAGAACGTACGGAAGCAATGTCACATGATGTGCGAACGCGCTCGCCGAGACGCGTTTGCACGTGATTACGAAATGGGGCTTCGAAGTTCTAAATAGCAAATTAACGACATATCAGGAAACGATTGATGAACATAATTTTAAATATGGAAGATTCGTGGCTCAACTCACGGAGAGCGTGTCGAGAGATCCCTTGTTGGCGGTGAGCTGCTTGTACATGGGGCCGATCTGGCGCCACACCTGCGCCATCTCGGCCTCCACCTGGCGGCTCAGGTTCTGCATGGCGGCCGTTTGGTTGGCGGTGATGACCGCTTCCATGTTGTTAAACCTATACAAACGTAACTTCTTCACACCTGTAATACTCGGAAAGGTAGGCAGCGATACGTAGTACACTTCCGCGTTTCACCAGTTACGTTTACGTCCCACTATGTAATAGGTGGTGAGCCTATCGCCATGCATCGGGCACATATCCAGACTCCGAACCA
>DWEI01001572.1:0-16343 GCA_018245875.1 Mysoria ambigua
ACCCCACTGAGTTTCTTGTTAGTTCTTCTCAGTTGTGGGCGCGGTCCGAACTAACGTAAACTTATCTATAATGACGTGATATATTATATGATTATATTATGTGATTGCAAATCCTATAGGTATAATAAATAATTTTTGACTTTGACTTGGACTTTCTTACCAATTAGAAATTACACCAAGAAATTACATTACAGAGTAAATAACTATTTAAATGACGTCATCATTTAGATGAGTTTATCATTTAAATAAATGTCTAAACGATAAACATCATCTTAATAATAATTTACATTGTTATCGAAATTTTTTTTACAAATATTTGCTTTTTAATGTATATAAATATGTAAAATGTGATCTTGTAGTGCTCGAGTCGCGATCGTATATACATCGTGCACCCATCCAGATGTGACGGCGTTCTATTTACATCTTATTTCGTATCAGATTGCTCTTAGATCCTCCGAAAGTTATTTTTTTGTCCGTTTGTTTCGACTTGAAAAGAGTAAGAGCGTCGTGAGCGCTTTAAAGTCATATTAAATTATTCTTGTACATTCAAAAGGATATTCTTTGTTCCATTAAGCTGCCGACACAGTACAGGCGATGAAACAATTGGTGTGAGATCGGTGTGATTTATTCCTACATATGTCTGTCTACCGCCTCGTTACCGTACCCTTGGCTGTGTCAACTTTGAGATCAGATGGCCTTGTGTGTATTGTCACATTGATTTTTATTGTTCTTTATAAAACAAGGCAACCGTCAATTAAATTGATATGTCCCAAGTCACTTGTCAAGTTAAACAAGAGATTCCATAAAAGTTAGGCACGAAATGTGCTCTAAACGTTCAATAGTTTTTATGTGTAGATAGATCTATTCATAACTCGTGAAAAAACTGTTTTCCTTCCACACAAAAATACGTTATGTCAGTAAAGTACTATGTATCTGAAAAATTATAAATAGATAACTGATTTGATTCCAATATAAAGGCATATGGAGAATATATATCAAAGTTTCGCGTTGGATTATAAATAATAAATTCGTTGTTTAGATGACGGAGAATGAAACGTGTCATAATTGTAGTTAAAAGCTGACGACATACCGCGTAACATACAACTAGCGTCATCAATGACGACAACCCTTATATCGCTCCAATGCTGCTTATATCGCTCCATCTGCTCTGGTAGCCCAGAACTGATTGAGACTTTTAGATAAGTTACCAGTTTAAAAAATTAATTTACAGTTCCTACGATTTTTCCAAACGTCGCCGGCGCGTAGTCTGCCTTACAGAGCGCGACGCTGGCGTGCCAGCTGCAAGGTCGTTGAACAATATTGAATGTTTCATTAGCATCAGCAATCGCCCCGCCGTGATGATTGGACGCACTGCACATCAAGCGCGATCACTTGCACGCTAATAGCTGATCTAAGTGTACTGTACCATAGACACATATTTACATGAAGTTACAATCCAATCATTTTATAGGGATGTTTGATATTGTCATTTGGATGTTAAAGTCAATTATTTAACTTGACTTGTTATAATACACATTATTAATTAATTAAAACATTGCTGGTACGAATTACAAAACCGCCAATCGAACAGCTCGTATTGGGCAATTATATCGAAAATTGACCATGTTGATGACGATGATAAAAGTTAAGATAAATAGGTTGGCGGACAAGCTTCACAACAATACGATGTAAATTATCAAAATGTGTTTCAAAACCTCAAGGGTTGGCTACAAAAAAGTTGGAGAGATCGTAGTCAATTCATTTAATAAAATAGTAATTGAATCTATAAACAAAGAACTCTTGAAATATAATTAACGAAACTTTTCAAACGTGGTGAAGCTGTCTCTTTAAATTGTTATTACAGAAACTAATCAAGTGGTCATCTCGTCTCACTGTCTCTCTACGTTTTCCATTGTGGTATAAAGTTGCGAAAAGTATCTGTTAATAAATATATTGTAAAAATTTGGTTGAAGAAGGCTTTTTCCGACCTAAAAACTATTCATTAAATGGGTTTTGTGGTGTAAATTTTATCAAATCTGACTATTATTCGTGTATCAAGTTTAGCTGATTTATGTTGGTTTGTGTAGATGAAAGGGTCGCATATTTAGAAGGATGACAACGAATTACTTTTAACATTGATCACAAGTAAACGATTGTAACAATTTCATACACTTGTCATAAGTATAAATATTTGTTTCATAGTTTTCCTGTGGTAGAAAAGCTAAAATTCTGTATCTAAAGAAAACAGTTTTGCACCTTTAAATGGAATGACAAAGAGACTATAAGTGGAATGACTAATTTTAGGATTTAGCAGAGTAACAGCGAACAGAGAAAGTAATTATCATATCCACCGGCCACTGTACTGGAAATTGAATTATTTAGGGCGCCGCGTAAACCATAAACAAGGCTGAATCAACACCGCTATTTGAAATTACAAAAACAACGGCCGGATCAAACACCTATAAATTTCCGGCATTAAAAATAAAAAAACACGAGCCGATCCGCCCCGCGGATAAATGATGCCAAATATTAGAACGACTCGGTATATAAAAATTTGTATCGCAAATTTTCATCCGTCCGACGCGCTACGGCCAGAGAGGAAAGTGCGCGCGGTAATATTGTCGTCACATTACAAAGCCTTGTTCTAACTAATGTCGCGACTTGGGGAATAGCAAGAAGTAAATTATTTTGTTTCCTTACATACGTTTTGCGAATTACTAAATGTGAAGTCACATGTTATTTACGCTGCTACCATTAACAGGAACCGTACTAGTTTAGTTTTAATAGAAATATTTACGATAGTGGCAACCATTTTCATCTTTGTAAAACGGATGTAAAATGTAACATTTGTACCGCGGATCTGGTAAATATTGTCTTTACTCATAATCCCAGCACGGCGTACGTCGTCAGTGGGGGATGGCAGAGCACAGCTTCTCCACACCGCTATCTTATAGCTTATAACGCTTAACCACGAATGCAAATATGTCTAGTCAAAGTAAAACGATCGCTTTTTATCTGCGCACCGTACGCGCGGCCGGGTCGACAATAAATCAAGCTATTTCAGCAACAGATGCGGCCGGTCCCAGCGCCGGGACGCGCGACGCACCTTCGCACGTCATCCGCACACACACAATCGCTTCACTCGCATCTATGTGCAACGGAAATTGAACTCTATGTTTGGCCACTAAAGTGCACAATACGAAATATAATCCTCTCGCACGCATTAAGACCTCAAACACAGGCGCACCGTCCCGTGGGTATGTAATCGAGGCAAATCGAACCTTGTACTGTTGCGTTAAAATTCAAAATAATACTGCATAAGACAGATGGAGAGTGAGGGGGGCAGGCTACCCTTCGACCCTCCGGCTAATATTATCGGTGCTTATCTTAAATAATAAATATCTTATTGCGCTCGTCAGTCATCAATGATATGTTTTACTATTAGTCGTTTGTCAGTTAGCAGGAATGAGTTAAGAGTTGCCGCTAGAATAGTAGCGATAACTCTAGAACATGAAACGGCTTCGCCGGCTGCGGCGCACAACAATGCACATGCACTATTGGCCGCTAATGATTTTCTGTTAATTGAACAATAATCTGGCTGGCCGGCCCGGAGCTACGATGCCCGGACTGCTGACCATCATACACTTCATTAACATATAGACATATACATTTGAATTTATAAACATATGAGTATGTGTACTACGGGTGTCATGAGAGCTATTGTTTTGATTGATTAATCAAAATTAAATCTTATAAACCTAGTAGTTTTTGATATAGTATTGTTTACAATAACGTAATATGATGTTGTTTTCTAAAGGTGACTTGAATGTGCACGAAGTGGCCATAAGCGTCGAGACCCATTTCAATCTGTCAACGCTTAATTTAGTTCATGTTGGCGCCTCGCCCCCGCGCCGACCCTCGCGCCCCGCAATAAGTTCGGTTCAGTTAATTGATAAGTCCCGTCGATACCACATTAGTAAAATGCCAATAATCATGAAAGAAGTTTCTAATCCGGGTGTAGAAATTAGCCCGGGGGTAAAAAATTTCGACGTATTCGAACTCTACCTAACGAACTGCCGGGTTGGTCGTGTTGTTGCAAGCGCGAGTGCTAATCAAATAGTTCTCGGTTCGAAACCCCGGCGAGGATATTAGATTTATCTAACTTAGACTTTACAGTAAGTTTCGTGTAGTTGCTTAGAGTTGGGACTTGTGCCCGCTTTATAATAATAACCTTAACCCCTGCACCTAAATGGAACGTAAACGTAACGGGTTAAACGTGGCGGCTCACTGCGCTCCGCCGCCCACCCCTTCAAGAGTTACGGACGTGATGTTACACACCTTACAGTTTTACAATTTTCCTAGTATTACCATTATTTCCGTAAGTATGTCATTTTAAAATATTCCATAATAAAGTATTGCCGTAATGATCCTCAATTCTACATCAGAACGACGCTGAAATAATAAAATATGTAAAAATGTAACAATAAACGTTCTGACATTCTCTATATAGTGCCATTGTGTGTGGCATAATGATGCTGGCCAGGCCGTGGCGCGATACCTTGCTGCTTACTTTGTTTGTTACACGTAATCATCGTTACTCATTTTTCCTAGCAGTCGTTCGGAGTCAGGATATGTGCCCTAATCCACCTGTTCCATAGTGGGACGTAAACGTACCTGGGAGTGTTCTGCATTCCTCTTCCTACCTCATCGGGGATTACAGGCGTGAAGTTACGTTGCGTAATGAATACACACGTCGACAGTGTGCGTAGATATATAATAATACGAAGCCAAAGCCGCAACATGGCACGAGGCAATTTCCACGGTTCAAATTGTCAATAAGTCATAGCGGGACCAGTGGCGTCCTCGGTTCGTGTGAGTTGTTGCCTGTCCGCCCCGCGCCCCGCGCCCCCGGGACGGCTCGCGCTGGTGACTCGCCTTAGCTCACAGCAGCTTCGCAGGTGGTAGCGGTCGACGCACGACCGTACGCCACAGCCACCGCCGCGGCACGATGTTGTCTGGTGAGCGACGAGCACGTGAGCCGTTTGGGGGATTTTAATATTTTTTATATAATATTTCACGTTAAAAAAGTGCGTGCGTAATTTTTATAGATATTCAGCAACCGCGCTGCAGTTTGTCTGCAGCGGCCGCCGTGGACACTGCAACAAAATGTTATGTATTAATATAACACTCTTAAAAACTATGCACAAAAACCATTTTCATCTTAACGAACTATTTTTAATTGCTAATTACGTGTATTGGATGTAATTAAATGTAAAAGTTAAGCCAGCTTTATTCTAGTAATTAAACTTCATATTGAAATACCGTCGCATTTATCAGTTGACTTCGAGACAAAGGCGGGTATATGTTACTGTTGTAAGTGGATATATTATTTTTTCTATATCTAGTGGCTATTTCGTTGTTATAAAAACGAAGTTGCAGCGCGCGCTAACGACGTATCGCTTCACTTCCCCGTTAGCGGAGTCAGTGACACAATCACTATTATTGTTGCTGATTGATCTTAAAGAAATAATCCTGCGAATATTTTGATAAGATTAAACGGTGAGTTGATACAACATCTGAATTATTACAATTATATCGTCCTGCTTGTTCTCTTTTGGGGTAGGCTGGGAGCTTCGAACGCAACTGACTGCTCAGGTAAATATTGTGGATTAAGGATCTACAAAATGACAATTAAACCATAAATTGTTTAAATATACCTGCAATGGTGACGTAACAGGTGACCTGACTCAACAGAAAGAAAGATTCGGCCGCAGTTATCAGAGCAACCTCGAAAGCTCTTAGTGACTCTAGTTTTTGACAAAACACAGCCGTTTTCTCACTCGAGAATCTTTGAAACGACTCTACATCACTGCGACGAAAATTTTTTCTTCTCTAAGAGAATTAAATATTTCTTCAAAAAAGCTAATTGCCTTTTACAGAACGGTCAGCATTGAAAGTTAACTTTAGAGGTGAATAGAGAGTGGTTAAAAAGGTTATGAAAATCGTGCAAAAGAATTATCTCTCTGCTTTGTAAGTTGTCCAACTGATTATGATAACATTATCAGTTCTCGGGTAGCTTAGAACTGTATGTATACAATATGTGTTCACAACTTAACGCTTATGAAATATTTAAAAATACATTCTCATTTATCATATGCGAATATATTAAACTAATATTTCATAAAACCGCTTTCGATTTCTTTGTTGAGTAAATTTATTCATGTTGATAAAACGTTGAAAATTATTAAAATATTCTGGCTGCTTTCAGTAATCTCTGGTGTCGTTAACTGCGACTACTAGAGAAAATAAAATATTATAAAATTTTACGTTAAAATCACACCTGTAATCCCGAAAGAGGTAGGCTGAGGAATATAAAACATTAATAAATTAATATGAAAAATGAACTAGCTGAAAGAACAAGACATAATGAGGGGGTACCACACTCCTCTACCTACCTCTTCAGGGATAACAGGCGTGATTTTGAGTTTAAATACGATGTAATATAATATAAGATATAATAAGATACTTTAAGGTATAACAAGATACTCAATGATTCGTGTGTGGAGCTAATACACTCGTATATCATCCATACATTCTACATTGATTAACTTCACTCACTCTTCGTTTACCGTTTGCAACCACAACTGGGCCACAGGCGCTTTCAATAGTCTCCTTGCGATTAGATAAGTTGTGTGTGTGTGTGCGTGAGCGTGTGCGTGTGCGTGTGCGTGTGCGTGAGCGTGTGCGTGTGCGTGTGTGAGCGCGTGTGCGTGTGTGAGCGCGTGTGCGTGTGTGTATAATAACAAGAGGTTCTTAACATAAAGCCACTGCATAAATAATAACAGACAAAAAACTTTCATCTACGATATGTTGATCTTTGAAGTGTAACCCACGAGAAACATCAATGTTCGTTCGCTAGTATAAAAAAAGTTGATACGTGAGACTTAGCGAACTAAAAGTTACGGTTTTAAAAGTTAGCATAAAATAATCAAAGTAGATAACTATAAGACAATTTTTATGTTTCCAAGGGGTAGAACGCTTTAGTAGTATAATTGTGATAGACCTCTAGTATCGAAAGTAAATTATTGTATTTGGAAATGTTCGACGCTGTCGTTGACAGCGAACATAATGTAGGTAATGGAATGTTTACAGTAGGTTAGAGAAAAGGGACAGTGTAAATTAGTTAGGACGTGGTGGCATTAGCTGCAAAAGACGCGTATGATTGCTATTTAAATGAAAGAATGTAAGAAACGATTTATTTCGCAAATTTTACATACAGTAACAGTTTGTGACTATAACTGATTGTAATAAGATACTAAATGTTTTTCGTTACAACATTACAACAAAATAAGATTTACAGACAAAATAAATGACTTATTACATAGAATCACGCTAGGTCCTTAACGAGGCAGGCAGACGGCTCCGACTACCCAGTATCCCTGCATCCACAGACCAGTTGTACACCTTCTACGATTATCGGTCTCTTCTTAAGGGCAAGCTAGTTTTGGAGACTCGACTACCCATCAACCTATCAGTATCAGGCCTACTAGCAGGAGCATTGAGGTCCCCGTCAGTACTCGCATCCATCAATATTTGCATTATATGGTACTAACACTCTTCAAAACGCCGCAACACATAACTCTACCATCAATATAAATGTACCTTACGTCAGCCACTAACGGGAATTATTTGCATAATTCTCCGAACGCAAGCGCTGAAGTATGGAGTAATTAAAACAACAGGACAACTCCTGAGAGCGCGAGCGCGGGACGTTTTTGTAGCCCGGAATTAAATCGGAGTTGGGAATTTAAAATATGTCTTTGTGACTCAGCGCCTTTGACGAAATGTATTTCGGAAAGTACATAGTGTATAGTACAGTTTATACAATAGTATAAAGTGTTATCATTTTACTACGATATATAAATGTATCAATTCAATCAATTCTATGTGGCTCAATTGGTGCCTTTGTGATATTTAAACGCATTGAAACCATTGATTTACCAGTAATGAACAATTTAATAAGACCTCTCACAAGACACGAGCATGTTCACAATATTAAACAGTGTGCAATTCCGCGGAACGCTCGCTGACATGTTGTCATGAATTATTTGCATAATTTCCCAAACGCAAATTCCTCAGTACTGAGTAATTACAGCCACGGAACAACTGTTGGAGGCGTTCTTAGAATACTTGGCTCGCTAACACTTTTGGTATGAGCGTGAATTTGCATTAACGCCTGTAAAAACAGAAATCTGTACAAAATAGCTTAGATACCAGCTGATGGAGAAGTAAAAACTCTGTTTTTCGCGTTTGTTTCATCTAAAAGTGTTGGTTCCCACATACAGGTGGATTTTGGACTTGCTAAATTAGTAGTAGCAACGTCACACTATATTAATATTAGTAATGTCTTTGCAACATCGAACGCTGCCACCAGACCACAAGTTAGTCAGTGTCTGTTATGGTAACCATAGTATATCTGAGGCTGCTACTTTCTCGTACGTACATTTCTATATGTAGGCTTATGCACATTATCTTACGACCACGCAAATATTTGCCTGAGAGAGCAAGCGACCAACCCTCCACTTACCGACCATCTGTACTGACCACTAAACAAACGGAGCGCGCGGCCAACTGCCATTCCTTACCAGTTAATCCCTAACATATTACTATACACGCAATACGGACAACAAGAAACATAACGGAAAACAATTCAGCTAAAAGCCGTAAACGATAGATGGATCGCAAATGTAGAACTAAAACAAATCTTGGGATATACCAATCACGGGAACACAATTTAGGAATTTTGTTCGCTAAGCTTTGTCAAATTATCGCAATTTAGACGTTGGGAATTAATCCCTTCACAGATAAATTCGTGCTCTGACCTATTAGCTTAGGGCATTGAGGCTATTATTATCCGTAATATCTGTAAAGTCTGAAACGTGCCCCGAATCGGATTTGGGTTCAACGATTCGTAAATCATAATTTCGACTACTAATCATCCAGCTTTCGAGGGAATAATTGTTGTTTATATCTATCATTTAACCCCTGGAACGTAATTCTCGAAGTTTATAAATTCCCCTCAATTATATCGGCGTCCTTAATACCGTCCCCCGTGACTTTGATCCTGGCTCGTTTGAATATTGGAGCTATTTTTGTCGGTCATTAATTTATTGAAGGTGTCATAATCCTCAGCTTAAGTTCCAAGTGCAAATGGTTATAATAAAATTATAATAATTAGACCAAGTTTTGTTTATACGAATATTCCTTAAAACGTAAATCGTTTCAACGTGATTCTCTGAGGATAGCATAAGTGTCACGTCCTGCGACGTCAAACATTAAACATCTGATATGTTTGATGATACCAAAATCAGATAAATACTACGTAACATGACACCTGTAATTCCCGAAGAGGTAAGCAGAGAAGTGCAATACACTCCCACGTTCCACTAGTTGCCTGGCAATACCCTCGTTAGTTGCAACAGCTAACGAGTGTATTGCCATACAACGGGCACATGCTTAGACTCCGATACACCGCTAGAAAATCTGAGTTAGAAAAATCTATTAGTACTCCACCGGAATTTAAACCCGGAATTTAAAGGACTTCTTATTCGTTATAAATACTACTATAATAAAAACCAATTACTAGATATTAATTGGGTACTGGCATACAGCGCGTCATACAATATATTACTTCAAAGTTACCGAAGTAAATGGAGGTACTTAAGTGATCAAAATTATACTAATTTGTCAAAGTTTTCAATATTCTCCACTGTACAGTGGTGTTCGGTGATTATGTAAGCGCACGACGTAATAGTTATAAACTAAGGCAGAACGCCCGCTCCGATGCCAGCGTTTGACAGTTTCATTACAAATAGCTGTAGCAGATTGTCACGCCGAGTCTCTGATTACAGTTTAGCCTCGTATTGTTCGGGCGACGCGCCGGGCAGGCCGTTAGCGGCAAATTGTTGATGTCCTCTACCGAGGCGATACTAAATATTTCATTGTATGAGGGACCAAGCAAAACGGAAATTATAAATTGGGCTTTTTAAGCAACTGCTCGTATTATTCCAGGCTTTAATCCAAATTCTAAGTTTATATTGCATGGCGTATTGCTGTCACATGTATGAAGGATCCTCTCAGTACTAACTGGATGCCTTGAACTCTTAGGAAAAACGTGCCAGAAGACTAATTGGTCTCTTAGAGTCCAAGCTGCTAACCATCGACACAAAGTTGCTCGTAATTTAATCTTCTGTGGGATACATTTCGGGGACTACGCGATAGCTCCATAGTTTAGTTCTACGTCCTCCATTCTACTATCGGACCGCCGGACGTATGGTAAGGTACCATTCACATCTTATAGACACCCCTCTCAACAAGACAAAACGGTTCGCTAAATCGTTTCTGTTAAAGGTTGCAAAAGAGTGGAATTTCTTGTAGGCATCCATTTTACCGACTCGTAAAACCTGGAATTATTCCAGACACCACTGAATAGGTACGTCCTCGGCAAGCATACTACATCTTAGGCTGCTTCTCGCTTTTTTTTATGTGAGATTGCAAGCCTATTGCTAAATAAGAAAAAAGTACAGTTTGGCAGACTTCACGCCTATTAAAGTACTTAATGGAAAACTATAATATGTTCACGATGTTTCCCTTCTAACGTATTCAACATCATGCCTGCACTTCCCAAAGACAGGGGAGTGCTGTAGATACACTTCCACGTTGCACCAGCTACGCCCACGTCCCGCCGTGGAACGGGTGGTGAGCTCATGGAGTCTCATCATCTATGCCCTGAGGGTCCGTAAACGTAGGTAGTGTACGGCAGTCCGCACATTAGACACAAATTCACACTCCTGATCACTACAAGAAATTTTTACATGAAATTCTCGTTAGAAAAATCCAATATTAATCGGGTTTCAACCCAGGACCTCACAATCGACAATCGCGCACGCAAACACTCGATCGAAAAGTCGGCCATTCAAGGAAGTATTCCGGTACCGAAACCTATTAATCTATGTATTACTGTTATCCAGCTTCGACATGGCTGAGCGATGTGTTCATCTACGATATCTATTATATATTACTATGAAGTTATAAACAGTGGCAACAATAAATGTTTCGGCCGACTGATTGCCTGTCATGTCGCGCACGTCGCCGCCTGGGGCCGACGCGGCGCGGCGGGAGGCCGGCCACAGCGCGGGCCGCAGCGCGGCTGTGCGCTACCTGTATTACTGCTATTGTTGAAGTAAATAGCTAATTGGTGATGGAAATCTATTAATGAGTAATGAGCTTCTAGTTACAACCATCTCTAAAGCAAATCAAGCCATTCGAAACTATACGCACACATACTTTTTAACGTAACTTCACGCCTGTAATCCCCGAAGAGGTAGGCAGAGGAATGCAGAACACTCCCACGTTGTCCCACTATGTAATAGGTGGTGAGCCTATTGCCATACATCGGACACATATCCAGACTCCGAATCACTACCAGAATTATCTTTAGATTTTCTAGCAGAAAATTTTCTAATTAGTAAACTTTGTAGACTTCGACCCGGGAATCGAACCCGGGACCTCCCGATCAGCAGTCGCACAAGCAACCACCATGGCCAACGAAATATTTTTTTGAATATATCTTTGTTACTTTAATGAACTGTATTATAAACTGCGTTCTTATGAAAATAAACGTAAAACGTTACATGAAGAAATATTACGAATTTCATGAGAAGATTAATAGACGTAATGCGGCTCGGAATCCAACTCTACACTTACATACTTATATCAAAGGCTGCTGGCTGTATTTCACATAACTGCCGAAAGATACGCTCATTCCTTTTAAACATGTTGGATGAAAATTCTGTAATGCTCATGTTCAATTGAAACTTGTTTAATTATTAAATAAATATAATGTGTAACAAGAATTATACGTGTTTTAAAGGATTTACTTGAAATATTCAGGTATGCCTTAATAGATTTAACAAGTACAGTATGGGAAAACGTCTAATAAAAATACAGTTACGAGTTTAAATTACTTTAGAAGTAATTCTTCCAAATCATCATAAGGTTGCGATACAACTTTGCAATATATCTAGCAACTTGCTAAATATCCTATATCATCGGAGCCGCCCACTCTGCTCCGAGGCGGCAGAAGGCCTGGCGACCGCAAGCGGCGCTCGCGGCGTCGGAGATATCCTCGGCTCCGGACCGGACTCCGGGCGGCGACGTGCTCCGTACATTGAGCTATTGGCGAATCGCGAGGGTCACGTTCAATTAATTATGGTCATTCAGCGATGAGCCCCAAGCACTGATTTCTTTCTGTGAACACAAAACGTAAACACCTACCACTGAGTTATGCCTATTAGCGATTTCATATTACGTCAAGTTACCTACAGGGTAGACAGATAACAACGAAAAATAAATACGTATTTTTAGTGACGTAACAAGCTTCTACAATATTCATAACTTAACTCATACTCGGGCGTCAGTTTCAAATACATATCTTACAAACGAAATAATAAAAAAATATAATATTTTCCATGAAAAAATTGGCCCATAAAATTGAATGCATATGAAATGTTAGTACGCAAAAGTGAACATCACAAGCGGAGTCGCGGGCGAGCATCTAGTGAGCAACGATTTGGGTAAAGCGTTCGGTAAATCACATAGAAATGATACATTGTTGTCAGTTTCAGAAATATAGAGCGCCACAAAATATCAATGAATTTTTATCCATCGGAGTCCCAGCGGACGGCGGAGGGCTCCGTCAAGTATTGTATGAGATGGAGATATCGGAACACAACGCGCGCCGCAGTCTTGCAACGAATAATATACTTTCCGCTACTTCCCCGCACACACGTTCACCAGTTATCATAGCTCTCGATACGACCTTTACAGACGTTTTTACATAGAATTCTAATAAGATTGTCAAATACTGTTTTGGTAATGTTATCTAACTTTTTGTAGCACTAAATGAAATGGGGAGGTGTGGTCAAAGATGTATGTATGTGTGTATGTAGGACTTCTTAATGTACAATGTACACGTTCACATAGAGAACAAAGAGATTCTGAGAGACACAGTAAGTGCGGCGGCGACCTTGGGGCTCGCTGAGCGATCGCTGTCGTGCCGCCTACGTAAAGAACGCGTGCGCTTACGTAAAGAACTGACATCTACGTAACATCAGGCCCGAGACCCACGAAGAGGGAGGCAATGAAGTGTAACACACTCCACATTACACCGGTTACGTTTACGTCCCACTATGGTCTAGGTGGCGAGCATATTGCCATACAACGGGCGCATGTCCAGACTCCGATCCAACTGGAAAATCTAAGTTAGAAAAATCCACTTGTGCCAGCCCCGGGAGCCGAACCAAGGACCTCATGACCGGGCGTCGTGCTCGACAGCAACAAAACCGAGGACGCAGTCACGCAGAGAGCGGTAGACGATCAGGCACACACGCTGAATATATGTATTATCACTCCGGGTCCTTGGCGGGCGGGCGCCGAGCACTTCGCTGCCGATGTCGCTATCGTTACGTACTAATAAGAGCGCCGCGTGTGCTTGTGGCCACACCACACAAGTGACAGCTCATTGTCACCTTAATATAATATTGTCTATTAATCAATTGACAAGAACTGAGAGTAGACTCGTATTTCAGTGCGTACAATATTATTCGTCTTATATTGCCTGGTCAATGCCGCATTGAGCAATTGAAGAAGTTCAGAAACAATATGCAAAGCGCATTATGCAGATATTATCCGTAGAATTTCTATTCATTAATCCTTTCTATTTGCCAAGGTTTATATTCACATCGCTTGTAAATGTGGTACTCTAATGCGTTATGGGCCAATGTCAGACGTCGCGTTTAGACAAGTGCCGACGAGTCCGATAGATGGAATCAAGAAAAGATTAAGATACACCATCTAATTTTAATTGTAATTATTTCTTTGTTATTTATTTAATTGTCATGAAATCGAATTCTTATTTTTCTCCTATTGCTTCAGTTGGAGCATAGGGCACAACATTTGTTCTTGTCAATGCTGTTAATAGTTACATCTCGAATACCCGGACCCCCTGTGCGCGTGTCGTCACCGCGACCGCGGGGACACTTGGGTCATTGTTTAATCATGTCATTAGTTTCTGGTGTTTGCGACAGTGTTCGCTATGTGGGCGTAACTTTTAAATAAATTAATATATAACATAACTTCACGCCTGTAATCCCTGAAGGGGTAGGCAGAGGAATGCAGAACATTCCCACGATTCACCAATTACGTTTAGGTCCCACTATGTAATAGGTGGTGAGCCTATTGCTATTGCCAATTAATATATAAAAAATAAATAAAACATTAATAAATTAAATTAACGATATAACGACAGTCATCATCATCAGCCTGTTCCGTCCAGCGCTGGGCGCAGGCCTCGAGCCCGCGACCTTCAGCCCCTCGTACCGAACTGAACTAACATCAAGTCCCGACGATAACAATTACGAGTACATTGCAAATTAAACTGCGATACAAGTTACATTAGCTTAATTTAATGACAATGGATTTCCCCAGAGCCACGTCTAATATCATTAGGTAGGTTCTATTGTTTTAATAGAGTATGTGAAGTGTTGAAATATCAAGACAAATTAATTAGCGTACGCAGTGGATAAACGGATAAATATTTGTTTACAGTTCATTAAATGCAAGCGGTGCTCTTCACTGACACCTGGAGCGCGTTCACCTGACGCCAGCCGCTACCGCGCACCTGTGTAAGTGTGTAAGTAACGTATTAGTCAACGACTTCATTATCACTTTTGTAGCTTCGAGAATTGAAGCGCCCCTGCAGTCCTTGCGATGCACGTGCAGCGAGCCCGCGGCGCCCGCAGCGCGCGAGCAGGACTGTCGTGAGTCGGACACTGCTCGACCGAGGGCGGTCGCGGGCGGAGCTGTCGTTCGAGGTCGCAGCGCACGCGGCCAGACGTCGTATTCAATGTATACGTCTCCCATACACGTGCTTACATATCTGTATAAACTCGGCGATACAGAATACATGTGAATATGAACATATGTACTAAGCAACGGCGGTGATTGAACGCTTAAGAAACCCGCGCGCTCTGTAGTAACTATGTGGTGTTCGGCGGTCTCTGCGCACTCCTTAAGGGTTTTAACGATATATATGTATATCCATATATGTATATATTATTGCATGTCCATCTATCCTTTAGTAATCAGGTTGATTAATAAATGTAACATCTGATATGATTGTGCAGATAGCAGCGGGCTATCACCTTGTCACGCGTGCTCGTGGAACTTGGACTGTGCGCTCCGCCTGAGACGGCGCTGTGCCGACTGTGGCTGTGTACTGGACGGCCTGCGACTAAGTAAATTATTTCACCTCACACTTAATGGACTAATACAATAAGATAGAAAACAAAGACTGTAGTCTACAGCTCACCACTTTATCCAACCCTATGAGATAAAGCCGCGAGGTGACAGCACGATAAATGACCACAGTGTCCCACCCTCCCCGCCCCCGCCCTCCGCCTCACCCCCTGCTCGTCGGATAACACCGCGTCTGCAGCGGCGGACAGATGTGCGCCGTAGAACAGACAAGCTCACAGTATAAATAAGTTAATTCTTAATTTACTTTACATTTATAACTTCTTTTATATTTCAAGCTAGTTTCTAGATGAAAGTTACAGCAACATTTGCAATTCATTTACCATAATTTATAGAAAATTGTTAGACAACATTGTACAGAGAAGGTGACTTACGTAATGCCAGAGAAGTTGCTGTGGCGCGTTTTTGGGCCCGCGAACTATGTATTTTCCGGGGTTTTTTAGGTAATCATTTAAGCACTGAACTACTAATGGGCCTATTTTTGTGAATTGAACGGTTGTTCGGCTAATTTGAGAACGCTATAAACGACACACACATTATTTTCTTGAACACAGAGGACTACATCAATAACATGCCCATATTGGTTCATTACTATACAAACAAAGCGACAGGAAATTTGAAAACAAGTTTCACATAAATCTCCGAGCTAGCAGAGAGCCCCCCGCGGCAGTGCGGCGGAGAGGTGGCGGTGGCGCACGCGAGCATGTGGCGCACAGCGAAGACGATATCCGTAAAACGCTGGGCATACTTCAGTCTCGTTGTTGTTCTGTCAGTACATGTTAGTTTAAAACAAACTATCTGTGCGTTCCATTACGTTGTAGTGTCGTGGTAATAAGCAAAACTTATGACGAACTGAGTCGTGCTCGCGAGGCGTTCGTACCACGTCTACTGAATGCTATATTGACAAACATATGTATAAGATGTTGACCACCGACTAACTCGTCGCGAGATTTGTATAATGTTTAATT